>BTPG01000006.1:2415380-2482880 GCA_036245525.1 Semisulcospira habei | reverse complement strand
GCCCAGTACAGACCCTTGGGGCACACCGAAGCTTACATCTTTGAGAGGGGAGTATGAGCCATGAACAAGAACCTTTTGTTTTCTTTTAGTAAGGTAAGATGTGAAAAAGGCAACTGCGTCTCCGTTATTGAGGTATGTGTGAAGCTTAGCAGTCAGAATAGTGTGGTTAATCAGATCAAAAGCATTCTTAAAATCCAGATAGGCTACTCCTGTTAACTGTGACTTATTCATACCCTTGAGCCATGTGTCAACAAGGCGTGTAAGTGCTGTGTGGCATGAATGCTGCGGACGAAATCCGGATTGGAAAGGGTGGAGGAGCTTACGGTTTTCTAGGTAAGCAAGCAGGTGTTTATGAACGTGCCTTTCCAGTGGTTTGGACAAAACAGATAATAAAGAAATAGGCCGATAATTATTAGGGTCAGAACGATCTTTTGTTTTTGGAAGTGGAATTACTTTGGCATATTTAAGTTCGTTAGGAAAAGTGTTATTCTGGATACAGAGATTATAAATATAAGTTAAGGATTCTACAATGTATGGGAGAGACAGTATAAGTATTTTCGGGCTGATGTCATCAGGCCCCGAGGACTTTTTATTTGGAAGGTTACTTATGATTAAACCCACTTCATGAACAGCTAACATAGGGATGTTGAAGGGGGCTGTGCCCATTGTTCTTTGTTGACAAAACTCAGACAGCAGATTTGAACGGTGATAAGTGTTGTCCTGGCTTGGCGATATTAGAGATTTGGCAATCGAAAGAAAATGGTCATTGAATGTATCAGCAGTAAGATTAGTGGGAATGGTAGTTGCGGTTCTTGGAGACCCCCTAGTAAGTGTGTTTAGAAGGCGCCATATTGTAGAGGTATCTTTGCTGTCTTTAACCGTGTCACGAACTAACTTTTTTCTTGCCTCTCTGATCATGTATTTAACACGGTTACGCTGTTGCTTATATTCAGTGAACATTTTATTACTACGTAGATCGTTTCTAAGCGCCATCGCCTGCATGATTTCCGGAGTAAGCCAGGGAGGAAGAGTGTTAGATTTTACCCTCCTCTCGCGTAGAGGAGCATGTTTATTAAGTACATTTTTAGGAAAAGAGAGTACCAAATACTGAGGGCTTTATTAGGATCATAGGACAGGAGCACGTCATTAAAAGGAGTATTTTCTAGATCAAATAGAAATTCGTCTTTCCTGAAGTGTTTGAATGTCCTATACGTTATAGTTGTATGGCCGTTCTTTTTTGGTTTAGGGAGTTTAGAAGACCAGGAGCAAGCCACAGGATAATGATCACTAACACTAAGATTTGAGACATCAACGTCAGAGACGGCTTTGGGTTTATTAGTACATCTGTGGTCTAAAAGCGTGGAAGTAGTTGGAGTAATTCTGGTGGGTGATTTCACTAACTGTACTAAGCCAAACAGAGATGACGTTGAGCCCCAGGCGGGGTGCGGCTTAAGTAAATCTATATTAAAATCGCCCAATAGAAGAATGTCGCCTTCTTTTTTAAAGCTCTGTCAAGGTTCTGACTAAACTGATCGTACCACTCAAAAGTTGAGCCGGGATTTCTATATAAGAACCCAATTAATACCGGTTTTGATTTCGGACACTTGACTTCGACCCATACGCACTCCACCCCCATCATTTCTAGGTCGACGCGTCGATGAACTAAATGCTGGATAGAATTATGAATATAGACAGCGATGCCAGTTTGACCAGGAGACAAGGGGTCTCGTCTAATAACTGAGAAATTGGGGATACTGATTGCTGCATCGCTCACACAGGAACTCAGACGTGTCTCACTGAGTCCAAACAGGTGGAACGGTGTAGGATCGTTAATATATACAGATATGTCGGCTAGTTTGTTGTACAGATGAAACACATTGAGGTGCCCTATTCTCATAACTGCACCTTGGATGGAAAATTCGCTTGGACTTGTTACAAAATACAGAGTGCACAAAATAAACAGCTAACGAAAAAACAATTGAATACAGAAAAAACACGGAAATAAAAAAAAAATACTATAAAACTATAAAACGATACTAGGCCACGTAATTGAATAAAAGTCCTCCAGAGAACAAGTAGCAGTTAAGCTACTGAGCTCTCAAAAAACTCGCTGCAGGAGTGACTGAACCACAAGAAAAAAGTGACGCAACTTGAAACGCCGCAGGGAACACCTGTATGTTCGGCTGTCACTAAGTTCACTTCTTTGTCGTTCCAGTACAATTTGGATCAAATCACTCAAGCAAATAGTCTGTCTCACTGTAAAGACACGAAAGAGACTGAAAATTAAAGTCTTTCTTTTGAAATGAGCACAATCTTTACAGTGTAAACTAACACTGGCACAGTCTCTGGTGGTAACACTCAATGTTACTGTCACATCAATTTATGACCAACGCGGCTAGAAGGCAGAACCAAAGTAATCAATAAACAGCACAGTGTAACCTTTTGGATGCAGACAATAACGTTGGTAGTCAGTCTAACTGATTTACGGTAAGAACAAGTTACATCTGTAACAATAGTAGTCAGCTTGCCGTGCTCGAGTTCACAATCACCAAATATAAACGTCTAATTAAAGCGTCAGTAAATCAGTGATGAACACCACCTACTAGTTCAACAATGAAAATTAACCCTTTTGTTCATGCATCCACCGGTGCTGTTTGCAGCATCGGTGGTTGCATGCACAAGGGGGTTAAGCAAATTAGTGGCAGATAAATCCCTGAAGGAAAGGCTGCGGTTACTCTTGTCAGTTGATATCGCAGCTAATCAGTTAATAGTAGACACCACCTATTAACCCAACAATGGACAATTAATCCTCTTGTTCATGCATACATCGGTACTGTTTGCAGCACCGGTGGTTGCATGCACAGGAGGGTTAATGAGATTATTTGCCTGAATGAATGGCTGTAGGAGCTGCGCAAGCATGCGCATCCTCTGCGTTGCGTCTAATCCGGGTGTAATTGCAGGGCTCTCCCACCCTCTGGTCGGTGTGGGATTAGCGGCGGCGAGGGCGTGAAAGGCGCTGTTAGAGCTCGCGGTGCCTTGGTCGGAGGGTGGAATGCGCGGAAATTCGCGTTCTGACGGAGTGAACTGCCCGGCGTGACCTTGCTGGGGACAGAATGGCGGGGGGTAACCAGGCTGGGCAGAGTTGTAAATGGCATTGTCAGACATGTTGAACTGGGTTTGAGCAGAATGGGCTTGGCAAATTTGAGACTGTTGAAAATGGGCTTGAACGTGGTTGGAATTAGCTTGGCTGGGAGGGGTTTGGTTGTTGTGGGGTTGGGCGTTGGTGTGGGCCTGGCTGGGGTGGGAATGGTTGGGATGGGTATGGACTTTGAAATTGTTTCCTCCATTTGCTTGTCCCCATCCTGTGCCCCTGCCAGCAGCCTGATTCTGGTAGTGCTGTGGCCCTCGATTTTGAGGGTTGGTAGGCGCATGACGATCCGCTTCCGGCACATCATATCCTGGTGAGCGGCGTGCTGATCCGGCGAACCTGATGGCGAGTGCCAGTCGCTTGGTGCCTTCCTCTGTCAGGTGACTTCTGTCTCTCTGGAACAGAGTCTGACGCGGCGCAAGATTAGCTGTCAAGACTACGGGGGACATGGTCGATGTAGGGGATCTTGGCCTGCTCACACACAGCCCTGAGGTTGTCGTTGGAAGCAAACACAGCCTTTGCCAGGTAATGTTCAGTTCCACCTGGAATGATGCAGGATATGTACACAGCGGCGCTGGGAAAGGCTGAGCGTAGGAAACGGAAGAGCTGGTCCCAGGACTGCTTGCTGACGGCGCCCACTTTGCAGCTGTTGCCAACATGCGTCGTCACACGGCGGATGTGGGGCATTGGTGGCAAAGTGCGGAGCCACTCAGTGACATCAGCTACAGTCAGGCCGGAGACGACACTGAGATTCTGTACAAGGGCACCGTCGACAGACATCCTGCGCGCGTCAACACCTTTCAGCACAGAATCCCCGATTAACAGCGTGTTGACACCTGGTCGTACTTGCAGGAGCTGAAGCTGTTCTAGGGGTGCATTTGTCCTTAGCGCTGATGTTAATGTCGTTGGTATTGAGAGAGAGAGAGAGAGAGAGAGAGAGAGAGAGAGAGAGAGAGAGAGAGAGAGAGAGAGAGAGAGAGAGAGAAAGCGTTCGTACTTCTTACGTGTGTCATGTCGCGCTCGCGTGCACGGAGCAGGCTGGCTCGTGGTTTCGCATGTCCGTGCACACTTGTGCCTATGTTGTGTGTGTGTGTGTGTGTGTTTGTGTGTGTGCGCACGCACGCACACACACAAACACACACACACACACACACAACATAGGCACAAGTGTGCACGGACATGCGAAACCACGAGCCAGCCTGCTCCGTGCACGCGAGCGCGACATGACACACGTAAGCACGAACGCTTTCTCTCTCTCTCTCTCTCTCTCTCTCTCTCTCTCTCTCTCTCTCTCTCTCTCTCTCTCTCTCTCTCACAGGCACAGTGGGCGGAGCTTTGTGACAATCAATTGTTCTGTATTCGCGCACCCACAGTCTCATGCTCTGTTTAGCGTTGAACAAACAGCATATAAAAAGGCTGTAGTTGTAATTGTCGGCTGCCATCCGCCAAGAGCACCAGAACATTCAAGACGAAACAGTTATCCAGCTTGTCAAAGATGAAGCTTACTGTGGGGATATTGATCTTTCTGCATATGTTTGTCAGCGGTAAGATTAGTGCCCTTTAAATTAAGCGGTATCAGTGAAACAGAAAAAAAAAAAAAATTACAAGTCAGAAAGGAACTTGAGATGCACCTCTTCACATTTTACAGTATTTCTGCGCTCATTTGACAGATTCTTTTTGTGTTTTTAATTTGTATATTATTTTAATGTCAATGATTTCTTGAAAGTCTTGCCCACAGTCAAGGGTATAACATTTCATCAATTGTGCTTTGTTTATATAAAAAACGGTCTTTATTACACAGAAAATACCAACAAAAATAAAATCTTGTTTTGCCATTTGCATTTCTTGTACTACTACGTCTTAGAACCATAATTATACTGTACTATATTAATAATTATTTTAAAAAACAAATCACAAAACGTTTCTTCTTTAGAAAGTTTATGTATATTTTAACCGATCGCTTGTTTTCTGACAATTCATTTTAGGGTTGAAGCACTGACATACACGTTGATTTCAGATCCACGAACAAGTTTGAGGAATGGTTTCTTTACGTTCCCTAAGGTTCATTAGACACAATGACTACCTTGCCCAAGCTCTCCCAACAGTCATTATTATCGTTTTTAGTACGTCTGTATGCATTCGAATTTTTATGCTTTGACAAAATATCCTCTCTTTAATGCATCCTTAAAACCAAGTGCGTGTTTGAAGGGTCACAAACAGCCACGGATTTGGAAAGGCAGCCATTTCTGCACCGAAAAGTCAAACTGAGATTGACCTGCGCTCGCGGGTTTTGATTATAGACCGGCCGTCAGACAAAATGCAGCATCAGGCCATATTATTTGTTCTTCAAAATCTGTTACGTTCGTTAACACTGACAAAAAAAAAAAATCCAGGGACCGAGAGGACATTTGTTTAGTATTGTCATCGTTTCGCGAAGCTCTGTTCAGCTTGCCTGTTCTAAATGATGTAGCAGACATTCTTAGTTTTGTCGGCAGGCTCACAATATTTATCATATGTATTTTAAAACAGTACTGAGAGGATTTATTTCATTATAATTCGTTAAATTACATCGCCGTTTTATGAAATAATTGTAAAATAAGTATGTGGATACACGCCCGTGCTAGCCATTTCTTAAAGAATGTACTTGCGAGTGTCATCCTGGCGTGTCCTCGCGATCGCTCATCAGTCTACTTTCGGTTCGGTTGTTCGGTGCATAAATATCTGGCCTTTCCAAATCGGTGGCTGTTTGTAACACTTCAAGCATTTGGTGTTAAGGATGTAGACTTGAGAGACTATCTTGTAAAATCACAAAACAAATCGAATGCATATCTACGTAGTTAGCGATAATAACGGATGTTAGGAGAGCTTGGGCAGGGTTGACATTGCGTCTAGTGAAGGACTGGGACCCTAGTTAACGTAAAGAAGTCTTTCCTACATCTTTGTCATGGATTTGAAATCACAGTAAATCTCAGTGCTTTGACCTTAACACATTCTATCCCAGGACCGAAATCCCCAAATGTTGAATTTACCCTCTGAAGGACTGTATTACAATTCTAGAAACAGATCGAGCTTGATAGTTCAAGGGTGGTGCCATAATAGCTTGGCGCCTGTGGCCCACAGGGGGAGGGGGGGGGAGGGGAAGGGAGGGGGGAGGGGGGATGCAAGCTGCAGACACTACGTTGCACTCTCGCTGGATTTTCATCTGCAGCTGCACCACTTTTGGGTTTTGATTCCCCAGATAGATAACGATAATCTTCAGGAAATCCCAGACGTGCTCCACCGCCCTGAGGTGGTCTTTGTTGTCTTGTCGGCGTTAAACCGTAATGACTAAATAATTAAACAGACGTGTTCAGTGAGGTTCAAGTATATGCTACAATGAGGACACTGAATTGCTGAGTCTACTTTACTGGAAACACATCTTGATCGCTGGTCAATCTGGTGTAAGAGTTACTCTGGCATGTTGATCAGAGGTCTAGTATAAATGTGTTTAAACGACTACTTGGTTTGTTTATTCTAATTCACATGTACACGTAATAATGTGTCAACAGGTGCATCTGCATTATCTCCGGGGGATACGTGTGCCGACACTTTAGATTGTGCCGACGGGAACCTTCTTTGTGAATCGACCGTTTGCAGTAAGTCTGAATTTTCTTTTTGATATTCCATGAAATTGTGTACATGTTTTGCTCATATTCCAAGCCATTTCAAGTCCATTTATAAATGCAGCAATTTTCATTGTAAAATGTCTGTGGCACTCTACTACAGAGTAGAACAACAGAAACAAGATGGAATGAACCATAACCCCAAAAGTCCCTTCTATAAGAGAGGTGTTCTCACTGCAAAAGGTCTCTAACTGTTGTCGTTGACCTGACTGATAAAAAAAAAAAAAAAGAACTGTTGAAAAAGCCTCCCAGATCCGCTAATGCCTCAGTAAGCTTTATACTAATTGTAATAAGGTTGCAACAAACACACACACAAAGACACACATAGACACACACATTCTCTATCTCTCAAACACACACACACACACACACACACACACACACACACACACACACACACACACTCACACACACACACACACGAACACTCTCTCTCTCTCTCTCTCTCTCTCTCTCTCTCTCTCTCTCTCACACACACACACACACACACACACATGCACGCACACACACACACACACACACACACACACACACACACACACACAATCTCCATCTCTCTCACACATACAGACACACACTCACACACACACACATTATATATATATATATATATATATATATATATATATATATATATATATATATATATATATATATATATATATATATATATATTCTTTACTTTTAACAAAGGCGTCGCCCAAAGCCAAAAAATGCACTCAGAGTAGCTCCAAGGGACATAATCTTTCAATAAATTCTGAGAATGCTGTTCTCAGAATTTATTGAAAAATTATGTCCCTTGGAGCTACTCTGATTGAGTGCATTTTTTGGCTTTGGGCGACGCCTTTGTTAAAAGTAAAGAATAATTGTTCCACAAAATTGCCTAGGTGTTGCCTTTTCAAAATTAGTCTGTCTTCTTCCACTGTAACACCTCGTAAAGTTTTAGGGATGCAATCCACTTTGTACTAGTGGTGCTACCGGTAAATTCTGGAGGCGGCTTCTAGTACATGACAATAGATTTCCCTGTCCCGCCCCCCCCCCCCCCCCCCATAACCCGCCCGTCAGGGCCGTCCATGATCACCTCGGTGCTGTGGACGTTAAACCCGAACTAACCAACCAACCAATCGGGCCAATATTAAGGGGGAATCGCCGGGTCATGGGTTCGAATCCCGTCCCGGCCCCGGTAGCTGGGCTCACAATCCAGGGGGGAAAACGGATTTGTTCAATAGCATGACCGTTGAATGGACCTGGTCAACCAAAGTGGCACAGTTGGAGTGCGCCTGAGTTGATCAGTGTTCAGGTCGGGGGTTCTTTCTCCGGGTACTCCGGTTCTTCCACCCCCCCCCCCCACTCCCCACACTTTGGTACCGGTCTCAGGCCACTTTACAAATTTCAAATACAAGCGATCAAAAAATCTCTGTAACTTCAGTAGCTGACTGGCCCTTCGTTTGTCTTGTACTGTGTTTGTCTTAAATGGCGTAAATCCGTGTCTGTTTCGTGAGTCAGTGTGTGTGTTGGGTTTCAGGCGCGGCGCTTTGAGTCGATTCCCCAAAATTGAGAAAAAGCGCCTATATAATAACGGTATTATTATTATTATTATTACTCCATAGGCAATAGATTTCCCTGTCCCCCATAACCCGCCCGTCAGGGCCGTCCATGATCACCTCGGTGCTGTGGACGCTAAACCCGAACTAACCAACCAATCGGGCCAATACAGAGTCCGAAATAGCACAGGCGGTTAAACGTCTGAGCAGGAGAGCGAAGGGAATCGCCGGGTCGTGGATTCGAATCCCGTCCCGGCCCCGGTAGCTGGACTCACAATCCAGGGGGAAAAACGGATTTGTTCAATAGCATGTCCGTTGAAAGTTTCTGGTAAATCAAAGTGGCACAGTTGGAGTGCGCCTGAGTTGATCAGTGTTCAGGTCGTACTCCATAGGCAATAGATTTCCCTGTCCCCCATAACCCGCCCGTCAGGGCCGTCCATGATCACCTCGGTGCTTTGGACGTTAAATCCGAACTAACCAACCATCGGGCCAATACATGAGTCCGAAATAGCTCAGGCCGTTAAACGTCGGAGCAGGAGAGCGAAGGGAATCGCCGGGTCGTGGGTTCGAATCCCGTCCAGTTGGAGCGCGCCTGAATTGATCAGTGTTCAGGTCGTACTCCATAGGCAATAGATTTCCCTGTCCTCCATAACCCGCCCGTCAGGGCCGTCCATTATCACTTCGGTGCCGTGGACGTTAAACTCGGAATTAATCAATCAATATCAATTCGGGTTACGCCGTATGCCTACCTGATGAGACCCACCTTGGGTCGAAACCGGTCGTAGGCGGCAAAATATTAAATCTATCCAGCAGGTCCAAGATCTGTTTGGGAATATTCATGCACTAGCCTCCCCTCTCGGGGGGAGGACTGGATATTCTCCAGCGGGTTGCGGGGCGCCTGGGGGTAGTCCCTATTACTTTATGTAGTAGGTGTTCAGTGGAAGGCTCAAAAGATCTAATAAGCGATGCAGTCACAAAAGGACAGCTGATGTCCTGATGACACAATGCAAGCTTACCAGCCTGGAATTCAATGGCATTAGCACAGCATTCTCAGAATTTATTGAAAAATTATATATATATATATATAATCCATATACGCCACGCACGTAGTATAGTAGGAGTTACGCTTTTATTTTCACAAATTTTCGCCCTCTCACCATATTCACCTGTATATGGGGCGGTCCGTGGCGCACCGGTAAAAGCGCCTGCCACCAATGCAAGAGGTGCGAGGTTCGATACCCGATTCCGGCGTCGGACCTTTCTCCTCTAATAAGTGTCACTATTAATTCGGGCGGACGGGTGGGGGTTCTTTCTCTGGGTACTCCGGCTCTTTCCTCCCCCACGAATTCGGTATTAATTTCAGACGACTTAATGAAATAAAAAAAAAAAAAGATTTAAATTTCCTAATTTTCAGTAGCTCGCTGGAGCTTACCCTTAGCCCCACGTGAATGTTCTGTGTTTATGTACAGTGTGTGAGTGAATGCGTGTGATTCACGTGAGCGTGCTTGTTGTGTTTAGTTCGCGGCTATGTCCTGTGCATTGAGTTATATTATAGATATGAGAAATGCTCCATATAAATAAATACTATGTATTATTACTATTGTTATTATTTGGAGTGTGTGGTGCCAGCATTCATCGACAGATTTTATTATTCACACACACACACACACACACACACACACACACACACACACACATATGTATATATATATATATATATATATATATATATATATATATATATATATATATATATATATATATATATATATATATATATATATATATATATATATATATATATATATATGAATAAAGGTCCAAGATCTGCAAGATCTGTTTGGGAATATTCATGCACTAGCCTCCCCTCTCGGGGGGGAGGGGGGAGGGGGGGGGGACTGGATATTCTCCAGCGGGTTGCGGGGCGCCTGGGGGTAGTCCCTACTACTTTATGTAGCAGGGGACTGATGTATGGACAGAGACTAGAGCCTACGTCTGAAACTATCTTCATACACCTGAGACTAACATGTTAGTAAGACATGCATGAACGGAGACTAGGCCAAGTCTGAAACTATCTCAGGGACTAAACAGCCCAAATTTAAGCCCACGATTTACTAGGTGTAAAGCGTCTAGTCTCTGAATAAAAGCGAATATGGCAGCCGCTGTCTACATGATGTTCCTATCTCGACGAAATCTACGCCGAAATCGAGTATTTAGAGACCGTCGACACACACTAGATGAGTTTGATGATACGAAGCTTCACAAAACGTTTCGTTTCAAGCGCCGTGAAATTTATTTTTCTTGTACTTTTTGTTCTGTGATTTTTGATCTTGTAAAGCGCTTAGAGCACCATTCATTTGGAGGTCAAGCGCTATATAAATGTACAATATTATTATTATTAATATTATTAAAACCAAAATCGATGAGTACAGTTTACAGGCAGAGTGAAGATGGAAGTCTGTGGCTGTCAAAACACGTGCAGGGCGAAAACTGTTCCCAGCGGCGCATGCTCAGTGGCATTTGGAACTGGATTTTCCCAAGTTAGAAATAGCACTTGACACAAGTCGCGGACTAACCATATCTAGTCTCGGACTTGATTGTCTGACTCAAATCTCAGTTCATGCATCGGAAATGTATGCCTCAGTTAGTCCCTACCTAACAAGTTTCCGACTAGGGCTACGTCGGGCACTTGTCTAGTCTCTGTCCATACATCAGACCCCTCAGTGGAAGGCTTAAAATGATTGGTCTGTCATTCCTTCTCTCCCACTAACCCTCTCCTTTCTAGAACTAGTAGGCGATGCAGTCACAAAAAGGGCAGCTGATGTCCTGATGACACAATGCAAGCGTACCAGCTTGGAATTCCATGGCATTAGCGTAGCAAGAACATTCTCAGAATTTATTTAAAAATTACGTCCCTTGAGCTATTCTGATTGAGTGCATTTTTTGGCTTTTGGCGACGTCTTTCTTAAACGTAAAGAATAATTGCACCACAAACTTGCCTAGGTGTTGCCTTCTCAAAATTAGTCTGTCTTCTTCCACTGCAACACCACATAAAGTTTTCGGGATGCATTCCGCGCAGAACTGGCGGTGCTACCAGTCAAATTCTGGAGGCAGCTTCTAGTACATTCGTTGTGTTTGCAATTTCAAGTTACGCCGTATGCCTACCTGCTGATTGCACAGCCGCCGAAATCAACGTAGGCACAGTGACCTCACGTTCACCCTTCCTGAGTCGTGATAGTATGGAGCCAAACCATGCGCTAGTTTCCTTCTTATATCGTATACCCTACCCCAATTATGATCAATACAACTGTCCCTACGATAGAACCAATGATGATCTGTTTCCATATCGCCCATTCTTGTTTTGGCTTAACGAATAGTATGCTCTGAAGTCGAGCAATTAGATGATCCATTGGCATTTCCTTAATTTCATCTAACTCTTTGGACAAAGAGATGGGATCGTAGTCTGGTAAAGCGCTATGAAATGGTTTCCATAACGTTATATTGGAAAATGCATAGTTTTCCATCCATCCTATCAATTTGTCTTCCACCTGATACTGGCTCTCTTGTTGGTAGTAAGGGGTTAACATCAATCTATCACTAATAGCCGTACATGATTCATTGAGGCGGATTAGCGATAATGGTGGGTTGATTTGTTGGTACGTGACCCCTTTACCGTGACAACTAATACTCATCTTTAGTGGACTATGATTACTAATGACCCATAGCCCATCCATTATATACCGTGCCATAGGTAACACTGTACCCAACTTGACCTTTGTTTGGCCGTGTGTTGCAATTTCGTCTGAATTGTTTAAAAACCGCGCCGTAACACAAAACTGATTAATGTTCATAGGATATATTGCACTTCGAATCGCACAGAATCCTATCAAGGGTTTGGAACAAGCTTCAAGTTCAGCTTCCGTAAGGAGCGCGAACCGCGTACGTTGCGCGTCTACTGCTATTGTTGTGGATTCTAAGTCATACTGAGCCGTCATTGATTCTGGCGCAGGCCGACCTGAATCTCCAGTTACTAGTGGTAACTTCATCAAGTTTTTGAAATACGACATTGTGATTAATATGTAAACCCTGCGCTAGCCCCAATACTATCAGACTAAAAAAAAAAAACTTCATCTTGTTGTTGTCTGCAACATACGAGATATCACCAGAGACTTATACCACTGTCTCTGACAAAACTCAAATCATGCTTCATGATTTACACATTACAATAGTCCTCTCTCAGATACCGTCTGGGAGTCGCATTTCTAATTTGAAGCCTTCTTTGGCAGAAGAGTCAGTATCGCTTCAAGAATTTCCCTAACCCCATTAGTCTGTAAACTAGGCTGAATCGAACGATTGTCGTCGATCTCCCCATCATCAGAACTGTCTGATGTGCCCTTGTTACAACTAACGTTTACTGCTGAGAGAGATCTTTTCTCTCTTGTTTTTAGGCGTTTTCTTAACTCCATTAACGGAACGTCCTCCTCGGATGAAGAATTCTCACGCTCTTTTCGCACCCCCCTAGTCAGTCTGTCTCGTGCGTTCTCTTGCCCTACTGCATCGTCACTGTCGCTATCAGATGATTCTGGAGCTACCACCTGTGTGGCTTTACGTAATGTTCTCCCCCTGGCTTTTGGAATAGGCCACTCGCTAATTTTGGCTATCCGCAAGTGTTCAGCATGTGAACTGACCTCAGTGCCATCTAGTTGATGTCGTACCCTGAATGTGACAGGCGAAATTGTTCCACCACTCTATAGTGCGACCTCCACTTACTGTCTAACTTATTGTGTCTACGGTGATTACGAAGGTACACTGGATCACCGACCTTAATCTCGACAGGCTGTACACCTCTATTAGCATACTTAGCCCCTTTCTTCTGTGCTTTCTTAATTCGCCGATACACCTGGGTGAAGGCCTTGTGTTGCTGCTCAAGCGCTGTCTTGTGAAAATCTTCACCAGCGTATTTTCTTCGGGGTCTAAGGATGTTATCTAACGGTAGCACTGGATCGCGACCGTACAGTAAGAAGAAAGGAGATTCCTGCGTAGTTTCCGAAACACAAACCCTATAAGCTGCTAGTACCTGGTTAATATACACGTCCCATGTCGAAAAATCCTCTTGTATCTTTTTGGACAGAATGTCGTTAAAGGTTCTATGGAAACGTTCGAACTTAGCATTGGACTGTGGATGATAAAGACTGGTCGTGACATGATCTATGTTCAGTTCTGCCAGCGTTTCTGCCATAACCCTATTCACATTCTCAGATCCATTGTCTGATACTATCTGCAATGGACAGCCATGTCTGGGTAGAATTTCTTCTACGAGCAGCTGTACCACTGACTGCGGCGTTTTATCTGGTACAGGGAACGCCTCTACCCAACCTGTCAGATGACAGATGAATGCTATGACATAGCGATTCCCGCTAAGAGAGCGGTCAAACGGACCTGCCAAGTCCAATGACAACTTAGCGAATGGGTATGGAGGAATGTCCATTTCCTACGGGGGCCCTTTTCTTTTGTAACACTCTAGACTGACAGATGACACACCCACTAACATATTCATACAGTTGTTTGTACATGTTAGGCCAGTAATACTTTCTACTGACTGTGTCATGCGTCTTGTCTATTCCTAAGTGACCATTTTCGTCATGGTACTGTCTGACTACGTACTCTACCAAGTGAGACGGAACATACAATCTGGCTACTGGTTCATCATCAGGATGAGACAAGAAATATAGAACATCCTCTATCAGCATGTACCTCCTATTGACTGTCATGGTTCCTTGTTCACTAATCAATAAGTCCTTTAAGCGCACTATTTCAGAATCCTTCTCCTGTTCCTCAATAATATCAAACCCTGGAAGATCAACTTTTTCCAGCTTCTCGTCACACCCTGCCCTTACTGTACAACTAGCAAACTGATTGGGTGTGAAATGGTTGGAGTTTATGACTCCAATGACAAAAGCATTGTCATTGACCTCTCTGGTTAACTCTTCTTCTTCCTCATGCTCTGGCATGTGTGTACCACTCGGCATTCTGGATAGTAAGTCTGCCAAAACATTTTGAGGACCTGGGATATATTCAATCGTACAATTATACCCCGAAATGCCTAGGGCCCACATCTGCACCTTCTTATTTGGCATTGGGGAATTAAGCAAATACTTAAGAGGCATGTGATCCGTGCGGATTACAAACTCCGCATTATGTAAGTAGTGATTTAGCTTTTGAAGAGCATAATGGATCGCAAAAGCCTCTTTCTCTATTGTCGACCATTTCCTCTGACTGGTACTAAGTTTATGGGATAGAAAATAAATAGGTCTTTCTACCTTTGAGCCTGGGGAAATGTCTGAATCCTCATCGCATTTCTGCGCGAGACATGCCCCCACGCATGTGTCGCTGGCATCCGTGTAAAGGATGTACGGACGCCGTGTATCTGGATAGGCTAACACTGGTGCTACAGCTAACGTTTCCTTCATCAAATCAAACGCTTTCTGGCATTCCTCTGTACAACTGATCTCGCATACTTTCGTGTCAGTGCTATGATTGGTTCAGCCATCTGGGAGAAATTAGGAATCATTTTCCTGTAAAACCCAATCATACCAATGAACGAACGGCACTCTCTGACACAGGTCGGAGCCGCCATAGCCCTAATGACTTTTACCTTTTCCTCATCCGGTTTTATCCCCTGGTTACTAATGACAAACCCTAAGTATTTGGTTTCTTCCTCAAAGAACTGACACTTCTTGAGTTTCAGCTTCAGGTCATGCTGTCTCAATCGATCAAAGACTGTCTGAAGGTGACACAGATGGTCTTCTATTGTTTCTGAGAAGATCAAAATGTCATCGAGATAGGCACAGGCAAAACCTTCTAAACCGGCTAGCACGATATTCATAAGCATCATGAACAATCCCGGTGCTCCCACCAAACCAAAAGGCATTTTCGTGAATTCGAATAATCCCTTGTGGCATGCAAATGCTACTCTATCCCTACTCTCCTGATCCGCCATCTTGACCTGCCAGTATCCCGACTTAAGGTCCAGGCTGGTAAAATACTTGGCCTTTCCCAGCAGTGACAAAATGTCATCTATCAGCGGTAGTGGGTACGATGTTTTCTTTGTAACCTCATTCAGTTTTCTAAAGTCAACACATAAACGTTTCGACCCATCCTTCTTGGATACAATCACTAAACTAAAAGACCATGGGGACTGAGAACGTCTTATCACGCCTGCCTGTAACATCTCTTCTAGAGCCTTGTCAACAATCTCTCTATCGTGAAGCGGGATTCTATATGGTTTTATCCTAATGGGAGGATGATCGCCGGTATCTAGTTTCATCGTGACAGTGTCAGTAGCCCCTAAATCAAGGTCGCTATTCGCGAACAAGTCTTGATTGTTCGTAATGAGCTCTGACACTACATCTTTCATCTTCTCCGGCGCAGTGACTTCCGTCAAGTCGACTGCCGATACCTGCCGATCAACCGACCCTATCTGTACTTCATGTACTTTCTGAACTGCTGTTACCTTCCCTACAACACAACCCCTTCTAACTCTATACGTCTTGTTTGTGTTGTTTACTATCAGTATGGGGTACGTCTGGTGCTTATTTTGCCTGACTACCGTGCTTGTCACTAACAGTCCCGGTTCTTGTGCTATAAATCCCTTGTCTGTTTCCGAAATCTCTAAGAGTGTCTCTCTTGCAAAATACGGAGCATTCTTCATCCGTACCTGGAGTACTTCTGCCGTCTGAGGTTTTATCACTTTCGTCTTAGTCACTCTGACCAAAGACGAAATGTGGATGTCCTGTTCATAGGGCACATAAACACTTCCGACTCTGAGTTTCTTCAAGTCAAAATAAATCCTCACCCCGTTTTTGTCTAACCAGTCATTTCCCAAAATAAAGTTCCTGTTGAGCCCGGATACCACGTAGAACTTATGTTTAAACTTTTGCCCCGCTACCGTAAATTCTAATTCTGAACTCCCCAATACTTGTAAAGCTTCTCCACTAACTGACTGTAACGACACATCTCCCTTTCCTAACTTTGGCTTATGACTGAGTTTATCGTAAGCCCCCTTGCTAATCAAAGACACCTCTGCTCCCGTATCGATCAAGCTACGAAATCTTTGCTTCCCAATTTTGAACACTATGCACTCAGGGCTACCCGCTACATTAATGCTAAACAACTGACTCTTTCTACTTTTCCGGTCCTGCGTAACGGCTTCGTGTGCCGCAGAACCTGCTAGTTTTCCTGCCTCGGCGGAAACCTTCTTTGACCTTGTGGCCGCCTGTTTCTGGCCTTTCTACATTCCCGCTGAATGTGACCTCGTTCCCCACACTTCCAGCATTGAATCGGGGGACGCCTTGTTTGCTGACCAACCGCCCCTATCACTCGGCAATTTCTTGCCTGGTGCCCTACTCTTCCGCATTTAAAACAATTACGGTGACGAGCATGGTCTACTTCCATAGCCTCTTCTCCACCCCTAGCTGTCGCTCTCGGCTGACTAACTGGCCGATTATTTATCGTGCGTAGCTCAAACCTATGGCGAAGGTTTTCCTCCTGCATGGCCACCTGCACGGCCCTATCTAACGTATTTGAGTTGTCCCTCAGGACTTTCATCTTAAGAAAGTCGTGCGCCAATCCGTCAACAAAGAAATTTGTTAGTTGCCGTTGTACCACAGCAGCGCCCATCTGACTCGGGAAGGCTTCGCCGGCCAGAGTCATTAGTCGCTCTGCGTACAGAGGCACACTTTCCCTCGGGTTTTGTTTCACCCGCTGTAGCAACGCAAAAGCATGATTTTCATCGGCGATTTCGCCGAACCTTACGGTTAGCTGCCTTTTCAGTTCATCCCAATCCCCTGCCGCTTCCGTTTGTAAGAATCGATGGATAAAATCGCTCACCACCCCCGAGCTTGCTTGATAAGCAATGACCGGGCGCCTGTTGAGGGCTTTTATTAGCACTGCATATTTGTCAATTTCTTTTATCCACTCCCTAAATTTGGTAGGCTTTCCGTCAAACGTTCCTACCATCTGCCTTATACTCTGGGCGTTAATCGCCTGACTCATTTCCCCTACTTTTTCGCCTAAAATCCTAAACACTTCCTCTGCCATTTTTGTTTCTTTGTAAATGTAACAACAACACAACCCTAGCTAACTGGTCTGGCTCCTATATAAGACTCAACAAGGGTTAAACGAAAAAAGTCACTTACCCCGTGATCCTTTCGGCTGTTGGTCTTGAATGAGTCGCAGACGTCTCGTGGGCTCGAACTCTGTTTTTTCCTTGACGTGGGCTCGAACTCTGCTTTCCTTGAAGTGGGCTCGAACTCTGCTTTTCTTGAAGTGGGCTCGAACTCTGCTTTTCTTGAAGTGGGCTCGAACTCTTCTCTTCGGGTTGTTGGCTTGCACTCTTCTCTTCTCTTTCTGGTCTGCTCTTCCCCCCTTGCATCATTGGCTGTCGATTTGGTGCTGATAGTCTAGTTTTTCTGTTTCTTCGTTCCTCTGTTTCTTCCCGTTCCGAGATCCTGGTCACGGCACCAAATAAGAAGATAAGGTAGTGTTACACCACCGCAGCCACACGCAAGGTGTTGTAGATGGAAGACGCAGCCAGACAAGAGTGTTTCCAGAAGAGTCTTTTATTTCTTGGTCATCGTGGGTCTAATAGGTTGGGCACAACCAACCTACTAGCATGGCATACTAAAATGGCGAAAATACCGGAGCTCGGTCTCTCGCTTCTTAGCTCCCGAAAATACCGGAGCTCGGTCTCTCGCTTCTCAGCTCCCTCTATCTATCTATCTCCCTCTCTCTCTTCGTTGTGTGCTCTCTCTCTTCGTTGTGTGCTCTCTCTTCATTGTGCGAGCTCCCTCTCTATCTCGTTCCCTTCGTTGTGAGCTCTCTCTCTTTATCTCGTTCCCTTCGTTGTGAGCTCTCTATCTATCTCGTTCCCTTCGTTGTGAGCTCCCCCCTCTATCTCCCCCCACCCGGGTCTGCCCTGGGGGACTTGGGTGGGGTTAGGTACTTTTTAGTTCCCAGGGTCACCCTGGTCAGCCCCACAGGGTGGGTTGCCTTTCTATTCTGGGGCATGTGTTTCTGTCTACCTTTGGTCCATTCACCTGTATTTGTCTATTTAAAACTCGCCCCCACCCGGGTCTGCCCTGGGGGACTTGGGTGGGGTTAGGTATTTTTTAGTTCCCAGGGTCACCCTGGTCAGCCCCACAGGGTGAGTTTTTCTCTCTATTCTGGGGCATGTGTTTCTGTCTACCCTTTGTCCATTCTCCTGTATTTGCCTTTTTAAAACTCTCCCTACTGTCTGCACTGCCTGTAGCTCTTGATATTGGATGTGTGTTGCTAAATGGTCTTAGCTTTATTTGGGCCCCATGTGTTAGGTTTATTTAATGTATTTGACCGGCTGGCGACATACATTCAATGTTCTGTTTAGTTTTTTTTTTTCACAAGCAGTGCAGGCACGTCCTGAGAAAGCCTTGTTGCTGTCGGGACGTTAAGCAATGTACAATCAATCTATTTAAAACTCTCCCAACTGTCTGCACTGCCTGTAGCTCTTGATATTGGATGTGTGTTGCTAAATGGTCTTAGCTTTATTTAGGCCCCATGTGTTAGGTTTATTTAACGTATTTGACCGGCTGGCGACATACATTCAATTTTCTGTATAGTTTTTTTTTCACAAGCAGTGCAGGCACGTCCTGAGAAAGCCTTGTTGCTGTCGGGACGTTAAGCAATGTACAATCAAACCCTCTATCTCGTTCCCTTCGTTGTGAGCTCTCCCGTGCTGGTGTTTCCTCCCACTATATATACCCGTTCTGGCCGAGGGCATCGCCCCTTTGTCTCAATCAGTCAAAGGGGCTATTACTGTCACCCATATTATTCCCCATCTATCATGGTGATCAGCGTCCCCTGACCCTATCTGTCAAAGGAGCTATTACTGTCGCCCATAATCTATCCCCCATCTGCTCTGGTGGATAGCGCCCTCTGATCCTAGCTGACCAGGGACCCATTACTGTCTCTCATAATTATTCCACATCTATTATGGTGGTCAGCGTCCTCTGATCCTAGCTATCAAAGGAACCCATTACTGTCTCTCATAATTATTTCACATCTATTATGGTGGTCAGCGTCCTCTGATCTTAGCTATCAAAGGAACCCATTACTGTCTCTCCTAATTATTCCACATCTATTATGGTGGCCAGCGTCCTCTGATCTTAGCTGACCAGGGACCCATTACTGTCTCTCCTAATTATCCCACATCTATTATGGTGGTCAGCGTCCTCTGATCCTAGCTATCAAAGGAACCCATTACTGTCTCTCATAATTATTCCACATCTATTATGGTGGCCAGCGTCCTCTGATCTTAGCTGACCAGTAACCTATTACTGACTCTCATAATTATTCCTTGTCAGCAGGAGTCTGTGTTCCTCACTACTAACGAGGGCTCATTATTTATTCATTAGGCCCAGCTTAGTAGGGCCGGCCACTTGTCAATTCCACGTGAGCCCGTGGTAGCCAAAGTGGGCCGTGTCCTAACCCTCTCCGTGCTCTGCCCGTGGTACTACTTATATTCTCGTTATTTTCATATCAAGGGAAATTATAACATTACCCGACCGTGATATTGGTCGTATACACTTATAGTGTAACACTTGCAGTTGTAGGAGCTCATGAGTCATTCTTCAGCATGGATGATAAGTTAACTAAGGAGGCAGTACTCTATTCTTAATATTTAAATGAATAAGAACTAATGGTTTCAAACACCCCACAGGTTAATTTTTATTGAGATAATTGGTAGACCATCAAAACCGATTATGTCGTCATTGTACATGACTTCTATTTGTGGGTGCGGGTGTGGCTGGCCAAGCCAATCCTGGAGCCACACCTGCGAGGGCAATGGGGGCACTGGAATTAAACTATGACATAAATATAACTAAATGTGGATATGCAGTTGTCAGAGCAGTTATTGAGATAAATGCTCAGACAACTGCATATCCACATTTAGCTATATTTATGTCTCATAGTTTAATGCTATGTAAACATGGGCCAAAGGGGGCGTGAGAGGTCAGTGGGTTAAAATGATTATCTAAATTCTGCTCAAAATCCTGCAGGCATATATGGCTTGGCTGGCACACAGCTGTTCAAGTTTCTGCACATGAGCGCGAGTTGCCTCAAGCTGCACCCTGAGATGCTTCTTCTCCGCAACTAGAAGGATCAAATCTGAAACAAATGAAATCAGTACGGCAGTGTAATGACACAGTTAGAAAGCAGTCGTCAACTGTGATATAAATACAGAATGTTCGATTTTATTTATTCTATGTAATAATAATAATAATAATAATAATAATAATAATAATAATAATAATAATAATAATAATAATGAGTACTTGTATAGCGCCTAACCTCAGATTAGAGCTCTAGGCGCTTAACAAAAACTAATGTACAAAAAATAACTAATTACAAAAATGGAATTTACAAAAAGTACAAAAACAAAATACAACGCACTCTGTAAACAAGCTATAAAGTCACCATTCAAAAGTGCTACGCTCATGGACTCATACTGGCATTCACACACACACCCACACACACACTACTTCTATAAATAGATAGAGATGATTTTAACATGACAGGTGTGTGACAAAGTCATTTGTAGCTGACAGAAAACATATGGGTCTTTAGGGCACGCTTGAATGCCTCTCTCGAATCCACGTATCTCAGTTCGCGTGGGAGATCATTCCAAACAACTGGGCTCTGGTATCTGTATGACCTCTCACCAAACGACTTTGTTTTGACAAGAGGAATACGTAAAACTCGAGAGTCGGCAGCAGAGCGCAAATTCTGTCTCAAGGGCGTATACAGCTGGAGAAGAGAGGCAAGGTAGTGTGGGCAGGAACAGGTAATACAACTGTGAGTCATGCATGAAATTTTGTACTGAATCCTAGCTGTTAAAGGTAACCAGGGTAGGGCAGACAGATGGGGTGTGATATGATCTGATCTAGGGACTCTTAAGAATCAACCTAGCAGCTGAGTTTTGAATTTTCTGGAGTTTGCCAATCAGACACTGGGAACAGCCAGCCAAAAGAGCATTGCAATAGTCTAATTTAGACAAAACAAAAGCGCAGACAAGTACTTTAGTTGCTTCAGGTGTCAGATAGTGGCGGACAGAAGCAATACGTCGCAGTTCAGTATAGGCGGATCTGCAAACGTTGTTCACATGAAGGCGCATGGACAAGTGTGACACCCAGATTTTTTACATGGGGGGAGAAGGGGACAGTGGCACCACAGATTTGTAATGACTGGGGGAGTGTCAGCGTCTTCGTCAACCTCGGGGAAGCAATTATCATGGCCTATGTTACAGGTACCACTTATGGAACAGGAGCTGTTGCCTTTGACTACATCACTTGATTGTGGAGATGTCATATTAAATCAGATTGAGCAGACCAGATTATCTTGTGGTGCTGAGGAACTTTAAATGTCTTCACTGCTTTTCTGTGTGCTAGTTAAGGTGCGGTCTAACGTGAAGTGAAACAGAAGCAAAGCGGTAAACAAAGCAAAGCATCTGCTTCTAAAAGCATCTAAAAATAAGTGCGTTTATAATGCTTTGCTTTGTGAGCCGGTCACACGATGAGAAGTTTTGCATAAGCAGTCTGCGTGGAAGCAATGCTCAGTTGTTAATCAGTTACCTCCCTTTACGCGATATTTTCAATATGGCAGATACATCGGACGACAGTGATTTGGAAGATATGCCTTTGGTAGTCCTTGCAGCCTACAAAATTGCCGAACAGAGAAGAAAGAAACAAAAGAGGCAAAAGAAGTATTGGATGAAACCCTGGTTGGAAAATCGGGTTCAGCATGGCGCATATCACGCGCTCATGCAAGAGCTGATTGAATGCGATGCTGATTCCTTTACGAATTTTGTGAGGATGGACATACAGCACTTTCAGACACTGTTGGCACTGGTCACTCCGTACATTGAAAATGTGGGCTGGTTTAGCGACAGGCGGAATTCTGAAAAACTGAAAAGAATAGCACGAGCAGCAAAATGACGTCACTATAACCCCCCCCCCCCTACCCCCGCCTGATCTGCACGGCAATTGCACACACAAACACAAATGGCAGCCGAATGGCGCTCACACTGAAACACGGACGGCAGACACACGGCGCTTCCTACCGGTTGACGTTCTGTGGGCGGGGCTGAGGTAGCCCGCACAGCCATTTTTCAGGGTTTGGTTTCTGTAATTTTGGCTTCTTACATTCCATAATGCATCGTGGTTTTAAATCAGATCGATGAGAATAAATATATCAACTTGTGTCAGATTTGCTAATGGCCCAGTAGCTTTTGATGCCGCCATGATCGCTGAAATGATAACAACCTCGTTAACCTCGTTGCCGTAAAGTCGGCTCTTCTGATTGGCTGGCAATCAAATGCTTCAGCGAAACAACGCAAAATTTTTGAGCACGCTCAAACACTGAAAGCATCGGCTTTGCTTCACTTCGGCGCTTTGCTGCTGTTATGCTTTAGGTCTAGTCACACGATAAACATCGTGAAAACTGCGATGTTTCGTGTTTTACTGGCTGTTTTGCTTCTGCTTCGCTTCCCGCCAGACCGCCGCTTTAGAGACTCTGCATCTGTAGCTGCACTTGTACTGTTGACAACAGCAAAACCTTTGTTACAAACAGTGCCTGAATTGAACAGCATTTAAAACGAGAAAGGCAAAGCTAAAAGGGGGAGGACAAACTTGTTGCACAGACATGAATGACACTGTATTCTTCCTGGTCACACTTGGCATCTGTAGCTGCACTTGTATAGTGATAATATTATTAAAAATGTATTAGTTAAATGATTTTTGAAAATTCTTTTTTTAATACATAATTTTCATATTGTATGTACACCCTTTGTCAAAGTTTACATCAACAAACATGAAGTTAATTATGATATGTAGTAAATCACACTGTGTTTGTTGATGTAAACTCAAAGGGTGTTGCCACCATAGGAGCTTGTTTCGTGGCATCTTTTGCCTAAAATAAACAGATTGTTTGCATCCTAGAAACTGCTGTTTGTGTTCCTGTAGTGTGTGCATGTGTAAAATGTATATTTTTGTGTACGAGAAAGTGTGCTAGTGTGTATGAAAGAGTGTGTGAAGGAACCGTGAGTATGCTTAGACATATGATAAAGAGATTGTGAAATGCAAATCGGTGCATACCTTGGAGCAACCAGTGTTTTGCGTGAACGTTTTTGATGCAGCTCTGTCGACAGTCGCTTTTTGGGAGGTGGTCGCTGGTGTGTGTGACTTGTCCCACTGCTGGGCAAAGCAGGGCATGCAGGCAGCGGGTCTGTAAACGCTTCTGACGGTTCGCCATTGACAAAATGCTGTAAATAAAATTAATCCATATCATACCGAGACTAAAAGCTTCAAATTTGTACACTGCCATATGCAAGCTACATTGAGTACTTACAGATAAAGATGACTAGGGTGGTGCCAGAATAGCTTGGCGCCTAGAGGCGCCAAGCTATTCTGGCACTACCCTTGCACTATATTAGACTTATTTCACACACTGGTTGTATTCCAAATGATGAGGGTTAAGAAACATTCAACAGAGCTATCTCTCGCACTCGTACACTGTGCTTTCACCATAGTAGCTACTGAGAAACGCCGGACTTGCTGTATGAGTGATCTTACCACCTTCGGCCTTCACAACAGATATTTACATGGGCAAACTGACATTACCCGTTTCATTTTTATAATGAACAAATTCAGGAGAAATGAATATGAACTGACCTTTGTGCAAACGAAGAGATGTCAGTTTCCATCCCGGTACTTGACGTTCACTGACTGACTGCAGGCTGCTCGACTCATCAGCGGCGGTCTACAGACTACACAATTTGATACATCGCATGCAATTGCATGGCTACGACGGGGTTTTGGGAATGGTATGAACCTTACACCACATTCTAGACGCTCAGGATATATGAAATCGCTGTTGCAAAGACCCCCACGCACACGTTTTCGCCATTTCGTTTCTCTCTCCGTTAACTTCCTCACCAGCCTCAATGTCGGACCAACATAGCCGACTCAGTTCTCGCATCACGCGGGTGTGTCTCATTCGCGCATTTTGATTGGTTAGCGCTGACCCGTCAGTCAGGAACCGGCTACAAGTCAATTGAAACGAGCTTAAGAAAGCTCATTGTTCTTCTTCGAATTCACCAGTTATCCCTGTCAGAACCGCTCTGTACTAAACAACGATAAATCAGAGTATAAATTGAAAAAGACTAGGAGACACGTCGATCTGCAACACACTTACTCTATATACATTACACTCAAAGAGCCTGGCCTGTCAACGTAACCCGGTATGTCTGAGGCATCAAAGTTTTCATTTCAGCTGTAAACTGGAGATCCAATCAGAAACAGTCAGACATCAAACGGTGTCTGATGGGCGTGCCACGTTTAAGATTCACATGGCGCGCACGTGCACACATTGTATGTGTCATGATGGCCGTTCTTATTTCCATATTTGCAAATAGTTCTGCTTAACTGAACAGCAACTTTCTAGTGCTAACACACACACACACACACACACACACACACACACACACACACACACACACACACAGACACACACAACATTATATCTCTCTCTCTCTCTCTTTTAATTTCTTTTTTATTATTTTATTATTATTATTATTATTATTATTATTCTTTTTTTGAAAATTTCTTCTTTCTTTGTTTTTTTTTCTGAGGGGGGGGGGGGGGGGTCGTTTGGAAGAGAGGCACTGCTATGCCTAAAAGTTTTTATCCTGAATAAAAAATGTTTCATCATCATCCTCATCATCTCTCTCTCTCTCTCTCTTTCTCTCTCTCTCTCTCTCTGCCCCACCCGGGTCTGCCCTGGGGGACTTGGGTGGGGTTAGGTATTTTTTAGTTCCCAGGGTCACCCTGGTCAGCCCCACAGGGTGGGTTTTTCTCTCTATTCTGGGGCATGTGTTTCTGTCTACCCTTTGTCCATTCACCTGTATTTGCCTTTTTAAAACTCTCCCTACTGTCTGCACTGCCTGTAGCTCTTGATATTGGATGTTTGTTGCTAAATGGTCTTAGCTTTATTTAGGCCCCATGTGTTAGGTTTATTTAATGTATTTGACCGGCTGGCGACATACATTCAATGTTCTGTTTAGTTTTTTTTTTTTTTTTTTCACAAGCAGTGCAGGCACGTCCTGAGAAAGCCTTGTTGCTGTCGGGACGTTAAGCAATGTACAATCAATCAATCAATCTCTCTCTCTCTCTCTCTCTCTCTCTCTCTCTCTCTCTCTCTCTCTCTCTCTCTCTCTCTCTCTCTCTCTCTCTCTTCCTTGGGGTCCTAAATAAACATGCGCCCATTCGAGAAAAACGAGTTAAGCACTCTACCCTACCACCCTGGTTAACAGTAGATGTCAAACAGGCCATGTCATTTAGAGACAAACTTAAGAAAGAAAAACAGTTTGATGAACATAACAAACAACGAAATCGTGTTAGATACTTAGTGAGAGCGTCAACAAAACTGTTCTTCCAGGAAATGATTAGGGACAAAAAAAAAAATAAATAAATAAAAATACAGCATCGGTGTGGAAAGCCCTGAACGTTATAACAAAGGGTAAATCAGCCCCTGAAATACATCCCATTTGCCAGCTGATATATTAAATAACCACTTCCTATCGACAGCTGAAACACTTGCTCAGTCAGCTGCAAATAGTAACTCTGAGTACCAGGTTCCTAGTGTACTGGAAAAATACTGTGAGGCCAAAAATATACTGCAGACATTCATCATTCCTGATATTACCGTCGCTGAAGTCGGCAAATTTATCTCTAGCATGCCGAACAAAAAGTCCACCGGGATGGATGGTATAGACAAAAAAATTCTGAAAATGTCACAACCATATACGGTAGAGGCACTCACTTATATCTTTAACCTCTGTATAAAACACAGCACGTTTCCAACTATTTTCAAAGAGGCCAAGGTAATTCCAATCCTTAAATCAAAAGAACTTGAAGATGTCAATAACTACCGTCCTATCTCACTTTTTTCGGCCCTGTCAAAGCCCCTTGAAAAACACATACAAAAACACCTCCTCGATTTTCTAGAAAAGGGCAATTTCATAAATATTCATCAGTCCGGCTTTAGACCGAAACACTCATGTCAGTCAGCACTGACACACATTGTAGACGGCTGGCTGGAATCAATAAATAAAAACCTGATGTCTGGAGCTGTTTTCTTAGACCTACAAAAAGCATTTGATCTTGTCGACCATGACATTCTCTTAAAGAAGCTAGCAGCATACCATATAAGTGAAACTGCCATAGCATTCTTTAGATCATACTAAAAAGACAGAAAATAAAAGGTATATACCCATGAAAAATAGTCTAAACAAGGACAAGTTAATTACGGTGTCCCCCAGGACCTCTTGGGATCTCTTCTATTTATAATATTCATTAATGATTTGCCTTTGCATATTAATAAGAAGCTGGGCACACCCTACCACAAACACCTATTGCCGGGCGCAATTTTGTGGCGGCAATGTTGCCGCCAAAATTAAGGGCGCCTACAATATTGCCGCCACAAATTGCGACCCGATACAAACCGAGTCTATTTTTTTTTTTTTTTTTGGTAGCCGGCAAGGCTCGCGCAATGTTGCCGCCTCTCGGCCAATCAGCGGTATCCTTGCGCCACTTCCCGTTTCGTCATCTTCCGAGCCGGAAAATGTCGGAGAAGCTGAGCGACGGTTTTGAGACTGTTAACTCATTGGAGACGCGCCGCATGCGGAAACGCTGCGAATAGCTGCGTATCCGTATGCGGCACGTCTCCAGTGAGTTAATTGATCAACCTTGTCCGAGAGTTCCCATGCATATGGGACTCCCGCAGCTCCGAATATTTCAACCGGGCGCGTGAGAGCTGTTCCATATTTGGTAATGGCGGGTCAATCAGTACAAACACATTGCGCGCACATTGAAACGTGTGCCACGAAGCCGATGTGGCAGGTGGCAAATTGTTGCTTACCACACATTGCCACCCGCAAATTTTTAGACATCTAAACATTCTAGGCCTGCGTCAACAACTTAATTTCAACAAATGCATCCTCATGCACAAGATATAAATAACATGACACCGCAGGATCTAACCACCAAATTAATGCAACAGCAAGAACGCGAACGGACCTCAAGTAACAATACTTTTTCCCTACCTCTGCCTAGAATTGACCTCTTTAAAACTAGTTTATCCTTTTCTGGACCGTTTATATGGAACACCATTCCTGCACATTTGAAGACTATAGCCTCCATTGGAATCTTTAAAACGAAACTTTTCGATTACCTGATGAGCCAAACATAACAACACTGGGCATTTAAACAAACCCTGATGGTTAATGCTTTCATGTAATATAATATTTTTTATGCATTTATCTATATTGTTTGTGTGTGTGTGTGTGTGTGTGTGTATGTGTGTGTGTGTGTGTGTGTGTTGTATAAGATGAATGTTTAGTGTTACTATTATTTTGTGTAAATAATTATTTTTTTAATTTTATTGTTGCATGAAATAATATGTGTAAATATAATTCTTTATTATTATTATTATTATTATTATTATTATTATTTAATCTATTTTATGTTGTAGATGTTAGACACGGCAAGTTTGTTAAATGACGATTTGTTTTTGTCAAAACGTTTTACCGCTGATAAATAAAGTTTCATCATCATCAACATCATCATCATCATCTCTCTCTCTCTGTCTCTGTCTCTGTCTCTGTCTCTCTCTCTCTCTCTCTCTCTCTCTCTCTCTCTCTCTCTCTCTCTCTCTCTGTGTCTGTCTGTCTCTCTCTCTCTCTCTCTCTCTCTCTCTCTCTCTCTCTCTCTCTCTCTCCCCCCCCCCACACACACACACACACACACAGAGTCTAATCACGATAAAACAGACTGACAGGGGTGACAATGATTGATGTTATGACGAGACTGTGCGTGTTGTGCTCTTGAAAGTACTACTTTGGAAGCTTTAGAAAGATATGTAAAGATCGCGTGTAAGAGTGAGGAAAGTCTTCATCCCGTATCATTTGGGAATACCCACAACAAACATTGAACCTGCTATTGGGCAAAATGAGGTTGCTGATTACGCACAGATTACCGTTCTTGATGCTATTTTGGATTGTCTTATTCTCTCTGCTGCCTTATCAGATCAGAAAATTATTGAAACGAGACACAAACCTATGCATTTTAAGGGTTGGGCTATCATAATGGAAGTTTAATTATAGCTTATTTAAAGATGAAAATGTTGTTGAAAATAATATACTGGCATTAAACTTCTAAAAACGGGATATTTGTTGGTTTTAAAGTAAATATAATTTTTAAACTGGACGTCACATTAGGGTACTGGTTTCTGAGTATGACCCACTTACTAATGATATCGTTGTAAATGAGCATAAGAATGTGCATTGTTTCCCTTCGAATTCACTTGTTATCCCAGTCAGAACCCCTCGGAACTGGACAATGATAAATCAGAGTCTAAATTGAAACAGACTAGGAGAGCACGACGATCTGCAACACACTCTCTCCATATACATTACACTCAAAGGGCCTGGCCTGTCAACGTAACCCGGCATGTCTGAAGCCTTGATGCTTTCATTCCAACTGTAAACTGGAGATCCAATCAGAAACAATCAGGCGTCAAAGGGTGTCTGATAGGCGTGCCACGTTTAAGATTGATCAGGAAGGATCAGGATTTTATTTTACGTCTGTTCACAAATTGGTGATTTTATTTTATTAAATACAAATAAATAAATAAGTAAATAAATAAATAAATAAAAAATCAACGACCACACAACTTGTGAGTATCAAAGAATAGCAATAATTAACATCCAACCACACACAAAAATTACTTATTGTAATAGTTTACCCACCGGAATATGAATTGTGATATTAACTATTGAAATTGCAATATTTCTATGTAAGATGTCATACTTGAATATCAATGAAGCTGTTTTTCTTGAACAATGTAGAACATGATAAGTATATTTCATATCATCTTTTTATAAAAAGCTGTTTAGCACAGAGTACATTTCGTTGAGGGATAATTGCATATTATTACAAACTATTGAGTTGTATCTATTTATAGCTCCCTTGTTTGCTCGTCTCTCACAAATTTCATTCCAATAAATTCCGCAGTGTGAGCGTATCCAAAAAAAAAATCGATCCCTGTTCCTCTGGACATAATACAGATCAATATGTTTTATTTTTATATACTAAGTCTTTTCTAGCATTACAATCCCTGCTTTTTAGAGTATATAGGACAGATTTAGAATCGACACAAATCAAAATGTTAAATATATCATAAGGTATAAGTTGAATATAATTTAGTGCCATGAGAATCGCATACAGTTCAACCTAAATATAGAAATTCTTTAACGAGATAACAAGAATTCTTCACTTTGAGATCTGGAATAACCACAGTCTGAAGAATCTAAGACAGACCCATCTACGAAATTTCTTTTTTTTTTTTTTTTTTTTTTTTTTTTTTTTTTTTTTTTTTTTTTTTTTTTTTTTTTTTTGCTACTCCAATTTTTCTTTGCCGACCTCAGAGGTCTTCCTCTCACGCCACTCATCCCCGTCAACCCCAGTGTGCTCACCCAGGCCCGCTGGTTGTTCCAGCCAGACTCCCGGCCCTGCCGCTATATATATATGACAGGTAGTAGGGGACTCCCTCCGGAAGAAACTCCGCACTGCTGCCGAGTCACTTCGGTGGTATTCAGTGTAGCCTTCAGGTGACCACACCTACTATTCCCCCTACTTACGACATTGCTAGTCGCGGAGTCGACGAGTGGGAGCTCCCCCCAGAGGTGGCGAGTCAACCACTACGTCCTTCCACGCACAGCAGCAGGTCTGGCCTAAGACAACCGCGCACCTAGGGCTCCTGGAGGACTGGGATGAGGTCACCAGGAGATGGAGACTTGAGGGATCAGAAACCTGGACCGGCGTTTTTTCATTTTGCATGATGATGAGGATGAAGATGATATGATGATGGCCATGGTGGTCCATGTGGTTGGGGACTGCGTGACAGGGCCGCATTCCACGCTTCCTGTCATAAATATCCTGGTGTTAACCAGGCCCGGGACTTGCGGACACCTGCGGTGCCAGCCGTGTAATCATTCACACCTTGCGATGCGTCATAACCCCGGTAGCACCCCCAAAGTCGCACCCATGAAGTGGGTGAGTCTCGGTTGCGTGGCATCAGCCTCCCCATTGGGTCCATAGCACACCCGCTCTGGGTAGGAGCCGACCCAGGTAGGAAAAATCCCGCTCGACTCGGCGGGGATTCGAACCCGGATCTCACGGCCACCAGTCCGACACGCTAACCACTGCGCTACGGAGGCCGGTATCTACGAAAATTTTTAAATGTTTAAAATATGTTTTCTGTAATGCTTCTTTCACTAAATTTGCTAAAACATTCACGTCCTCATCTTTTTTTTTTCAAATCTGTGTAATCTATCTCGAAAATAGCAATAATATGTTCCCACGGAGGTATAGTAGGTGTTACTGATAAAACGGGAATAGACTTGATATCTATATTGCAGTTTTCTATAGCATCTTTGATATAATTACGTATATGTAAAAGATACGGGATTGTTTGCGCTCTCCTCGGGAAATCCACATCTGCGTTTAAAATTATGTCTTCTCGTACTGAATATTTGACGGACAAGCTTCGGACAATGTATTTTGCAGTTGCTAATTTACGTTGGTCAGAAAAAGAGAGAATGCCTGCATCTTTGTAGGTTTTTACAGTATTAGTATGAACTAGTACTCCAAGGGCTAATTTAAATGCTTTACTATCAATGCTTTGCAGCTTCTGTAGAAATGTAGCTGGGGCAGTAAAGTAGACTTCCTGACCATATATAATTGTTGATCGATTGACATGGCGTTTACGTGCACACATTGTATGTGTCGTGTTGGCCGTTCCTATTTTCATATTTGGAAGTAGTTGCACTCTCTCTCACTCTCGCTCTCTCTGTCTCTCTTTCTCTCTCTCTGACTCTCTCTTTCAAAAACACACGCACACACACACACACACACACACACACACACACACACACACACACACACACACACACACACACACACACACACACACACATCAACAAATTCAAAGAGTCTAATCACAAAGAAAACTCCTTAGTTAAAATTAATGCAAAATGTTTATCGCCTGCGCGGTGAAATAAATACATTAAGCCCTATGCATTAAACACTCCTTGTTTCTCTCCTTCAAGGCGCCAAACTATTTTGGCACTTCTCTTGAATTACCACGGTCGATTTGTCTCTTTAACTGTAATGCAGTCTCCTGATGCCAACCCACAATTCAGGAATATTGACCTTAAAGCTAAATGTGCTGAGATTTATTTTTAAATAAAAAAGAATTACTGAAATATCTTGTTACGTCATCTCTGCAGGGGTTGCCACGGGCGGTACCTGCACTTCTGGACAGACGAACGAGTGCAAGACCACGGATGAGTGTGATGGCAATACATGCAGTAAGTAACACTGATTGATGTTTTGACGAAACTGTGCGTGCTGTGCTCTTGAAAGTACTACTTTGGAAGCTTTAAAAACATTTGTAAATATCGCGTGTAAGTGCGAGGAAAGTCTTCATTCCGAATCATTTGGGAATACTCACAACAGACGTTGAACCTGCTACTGGGCAAAATGAGGCTGCTGCTTACGTACTGTAACGCACGCAGACTCTCTCCAGTCGCACGTACAGATTCTAAGCACAACGGACGCACGCACCGCCACTGACTCGGGCGCATTCACGCGGTATAACACAAACACTATCTCTCTTCCTTCTATTTCCTTTTATGGAAATAAACAACAAAAACACTTAAAAGATATTATACATCATACCTTCTCGCTACCTCACATCAACACCACATACACATACACAACGTAAAAGCCAGGCTAGGTAATTGTCCTCACAATCCAACCTGTGTCACTGGAGTTATCGTTCTGCACGTTCTGTCCTTCCACGTCTAGACGTGTCGTTCCTCGCGTCGCACGCTTCTGAGTAGTCCCCGTTTCTCGTGCCGTGGACGTCCTCCTGACTCGCTCCCGTAGCGCAGTCACTGATGACCCGGGTGTCTAGGCACCGGCCGATCACTCCTCGAGTGATGAAATGACCTCACGTTAGGTCCTCTGGCGGCAGCCTCCGTTGACTGACGAGACGGCTTCACGTCGCTCCGCTCCACACAATAACTCTGTACAATAAAGTCCTAATATCATAACACATGCTAAATGCTAAACACACACATATTGGATAGTATGAGGTACCTTACGTAACCGGGCCGATACAAATAACTCTCATACGTTCATTCACACACAGGTGCTACATAACACGAACAACTTTCGTAACACCATAACTCTGTCACAACATTGAAACAGACTATAACCTGACAATCTCGCCATACATTATTCCATACATTGGAAAAGACTATACTTAACCACGTACTACCTTCATAAACGACTTAGGCATACACACCTCACATACTTTAGCTATCCATCTCGGTAAATACCTTACCTACCTTGGCTTGACTTCGCGAACGAAGATTCTATAGGGCTTGCCCACGTCGTCTGCAGGCATTTTCGTGGCTGCGGAGGCCAATCCGGGACAGGCAGGTTCGACCGCAGTGGCTGCAGGGGAAGGCCTGGTCAGGGTTCTGAGTTACGACAGCTCTGTTTGTTCTTCTGAGCCGCTTGTCCTTAAGGTTAGCTCTGCGAGAGTCCTCAAAGGAGACGGCTGCCTTGTGAATGGTGGAGCGCCAGGTGTCACGGTCCGCAGCAAGCGAAGACCACTGGCGGTGGTCGATTTGGCAGGTACTAAGTGACTTCTTGAGACCGTCATTGTATCTCTTCTTTGGTGCCCCTCTGTCTCGGTGTCCAGTGGCGAGCTCGCCGAACAGAGTGATCTTGGGTAGGCGATGATCCTCCATCCTGGAGACGTGCCCCGCCCAGCGAAGCTGTGTCCGCAGCAGCAAAGCCTCGATGCTCACAGTTTCCGCCTGTTCAAGGACCTCGACGTTAGTGACATAGTCACTCCAGTGAATGCTGAGGATGGTACGCAGGCAGCGCTGGTGAAAGCGTTCGAGGAGTCGTAGTTGGTTGCGGTAGAGGGCCCATGACTCGGAACCGTACAGCAGGGTGGTGAGGACCACAGCTCTGTACACGCTGATCTTGGTGCCTTTTTTCAGCTGTTGATTGTGCCACACCCGCTTGAATAGTCGCCCGAAAGCACTGTTCGCTTTTGCCAGCCTGTTGTCCAGCTCCTTGTCCAGCTTGGCGTCTGACGTGATGATGCAGCCAAGGTAGGTAAACTGGTGTACCGACTTCAGTTCGGACTCGCCGATGGTGATGTGGGGAGGGCGATGCTCTTCCTTGGGTGCCGGCTGTTGAAGGACCTCTGTCTTTTTCAGACTGACCTCAAGTCCAAAGAGCTGGGCGGCATCTGCGAAGCAAGACGTAATGCGCTGCAAGGCTCTCTCTGTGTGTGCAACGAGGGCAGCGTCATCAGCAAAGAGCAGCTCACGAATCAGTTGGTCTAGGGTTTTCGTGTGGGCCTGCAGTCGTCTGAGGTTGAACAGGCTGCCATCGAGACGGTACCTGATGTACACTGCGTCGTCATCGTCGAGGTCCACTGTGGCCTGCTTCAACATCATGCTGAAGAAGATGGTGAAGAGGGTCGGTGCCAGCACGCAGCCTTGCTTCACGCCGTTGCGAATGGGGAATGGTTCTGAGAGGTCACTGTTTAGTCTGACCTGGCCTTGCTGGTCCTCGTGGAGCTGGACGATCATGTTGAGGAACTTTGGTGGACAGCCTAGTCGCTCCAGGATCTGCCACATACCTTGCCTGCTCACAGTGTCAAACGCTTTTGTTAGGTCGACAAACGTTACGTACAGCCCTTTGTTCTGCTCGCGGCACTTCTCCTGAAGCTGTCTCAGCACAAAGACCATGTCGGTGGTACTCCTGTTGGCTCTGAAGCCACACTGGCCCTCTGGGAGGTGGTCTTCAGCGATGGCAGGTACCAGCCGATTCAGGAGCAACCTTGCGAGAATTTTCCCGGCAATGGACAGCAGGGTAATTCCACGATAATTAGAGCAGGCAGACTTCTCTCCTTTGTTCTTGTACAGGGTGATGATGACTGCATCACGGAAATCTTTTGGTAGTGTTCCTTTTTCCCAGCAGCAGAGAAAGAGGTCGTGGAGCTTGTTGTGCAGTGCTGGGCCTCCATGTTTCCAGATCTCTGGCGGGATTCCGTCAATGCCTGCTGCTTTGCCACTCTTGAGCTGGTGGATGGCTGTGAGGGTCTCTTCGGCGGTGGGCGGTTCATCCAATTCAACTTTTAGTGGAAGGTGTGGGATTTGGAGGATGACTGTTTTTCGAACAGTGCGCTCAGCGCCGAAGAGGTCCTGAAAGTATTCCGACCAGCGGTTCAAGATGGAGGTATTATATGTGAAGAGTGCCTGTCCATCAGCGCTTCGCAGGGGACTTTGTACCAGGTGCCTAGGGCCATACACTGCTTTCAGTGCTTCGTAGAAGCCCCTGTAGTCACCGTTGTCAGCGCAGAGCTGGGTCCTCTGTGCGAGTCTGGACCACCACTCATTCTGGAGCTCTCTAAGCTTGAGCTGGAGACTGCTGCAGATGAGGAGGAAGGCAGACTTCTTCACAGGGCAGGAAGGCTGGGCTAGGTGGGCTTGGTGGGCGGCTCTTTTTTTTGCTAGAAGTTCCTGGATCTCTACGTCGTTTTCGTCAAACCAGTCTTTGTTCCTCTTTCTAGCAAAGCCCAAGACTTCCACAGAAGATTTTACAATAGCAGTTTTCAATTGTTCCCAGAGTGTTTCAGGGGAGGAGTCTGCTGGATCAACTGTGTCTTTGAGCATGCGCTGTAAATCGGCCTGAAGGGCAGCTTTCTTGTCGTCACGCTGAAGGCTGGCAACATCAAGCTTTTTCTTGGGGGGGCCCCCTTTCTTGGGTTTAAGCTTGAGGCGGAGCCTGAGTTTGCAGCGAACAAGGCGGTGGTCAGTGTGGCACTCTGCGCTGGGCATCACTCTGGTGAGGAGGACATCACTGCGGTCCCTCTGACGCACTAGGACATAGTCGATAAGGTGCCAGTGCTTGGAGCGAGGATGCATCCAGGTGGTCTTTCGACTGTCCTTTTGCTGGAAAGTAGTGTTGGTGATGACAAGTTGCTGCTCTGCACAGAGCTAAAACAGTAGGCGACCATTGTCATTGCAGTTCCCAACGCCATGCTTGCCGAGGACTCCTTTCCAGGCTTCAGAGTCTTGGCCCACTCTGGCGTTGAAGTCGCCAAGGATGATGACTTTGTCGTCTGCAGGGGTGCTCTGCAGGAGGCTGCGCAGGTCAGAGTAGAACTTGTCTTTTTCTGCAGGCTCTGCCAGGAGGGTTGGGGAGTACACACTGAGAAGGGTGACGTATTGCTGGTGTCTCAGTGGGAGGCGCATGGACATGATGCGGTCGGAGTGACCCGTTGGTAGGTTTTCCAACTTAGTCGCAATGGGGGTCTTCACCATGAAGCCCACGCCTGAGAGCCGTCTTTCTGATGCAGGCCTGCCTGACCAGTAGAGGGTGTAGCCAGCGCCAAGTTCTTGGAGGCTGCCTTCCTCCGGGAGGCGTACTTCGCTGAGCGCGGCGATGTCGATGTTTAACCTTCGCAATTCATGGGCAATGAGGGCGGAGCGACGTTTAGGGCGTCCGCTGTTTGCTGTGTCGAGCATGGTTCGGATGTTCCAGCATGCTACGTTGAGTCCGGTCGTGGTCGTCATGAGAGTGGATCCATTGTTTTTTCTTGTTTTCTGACCGCATGAGAAGATGCCCGTTGACCGCGGCTAGCCAACTGGGTTACGAGGGGATGAGCTTTGGTTAGGCCACCTTTTCTAGGCCCCTCTCCGTGTGGAGCAAGCAGTGCTGTCCCTAGAGAAGGCTGCTTGGTCGTTCAGGGTGTGCCGAGTGACGTTGTCATCCCCAGGTCAACATCAGGCGACCAATATCCTGAACCGCCTGCATGCAGGTTTGAGACTGCGGCTTCCAGTGACATATTTCACCTGCCGTTTTGCCCCTTGCCCATCGCTACAGGACTTGGAAATTTCAGTGTCATAGTCCGTGGGCGATTCCTAAAGCCTGCGCGGTGGAGCTTTTTGGTGGAGTGCAGTGTGCGCAGTACTGGCCCCACCCTTTAAACCCTTGGTTCGTTTGCTATGGCCTAGCAAGCTGGGACGGTGGCATCGAGGTCCTCGGGTCGTAGGTTTTATATCAGACTGTCCCTTGTCTTAGTCTCTGGCTCAAAAGCATTCCCCGGAGACACGGGGGCTTTGATGTCAGGGGTTTCCTCCCTTAGCCTTTCCGCAGCCAAGCGGCCAAGCCTGCAAGGCAGCAGGGGACTCGTGGGGGCCGGGGTCGTCTATGTCCCGTGCAGATGTGAACATCTGCCCACTGCCCAGACGGTGACACTTACCAGAGGAGAAAAATCCAACGCCGGAACCCGGTATTGAACCTCGCACCTTTGGCATTGGAGGCAGACGCCTTAACCACTGCGCCACTTCCCCGTCTCGGTAAATAACTACATAGGAAAAGCACCAGTTATCTCAACGAATTTCAAACCGACATAACTGAACCAAATCAATGCGACACAAACGAACTAAACTCTTACTAACGCATAATATCTTCAACTCAACAGCTGTCGATAATACATATAAAAAACATACCTGAATTCTAGGTTTCAGAGTCTTGGAATACGGCTTGCACATCCAACATACGTCCGTCCACACTGACAGAGTAGCCCGTACTGAATTCACTACAGATCTTTGTGCCTGAACTCTCGCTAAAACCCCCGTGAAAAAAAAAAAAAAAAAAAAAAAAAAAAAACCAAGACAAAAAATCCAAACAAACAACAATCTATGATTGCACGTGGCCTCGAGCATACACATGATATTTGTCACAAGACAAACCGCTGACAACACCGTACCATACATAAACACTGTGTGAACTCTATGCATGGGCATAGAGCTTCATCACACGTACAGATAACCGTTTGTGATGCTCTATTTTGGATTGTCGGATCCGCTCTGCTGCCTTATCAGATCAGAAAATTATTAATGAGATGAGTCAGAACCTATGCATTTTAAGGGTTGGGCTATCATATTGAAAGTTTAATGATAGCTCATTGAAAGATAAACACTTTGTTGAAATAATATACTGCCATTAATCTTTTCAAAACATGAGATTTGTTGGTTTTAAAGTAAATATAATGTTTAACCTGGATGTCACATTAGGTTACTGGTTTCTGAGAATGAAACACTTACTAATGATATCGTGGTAAATGAGCTAAAGCATTGTTCTCCTTGGAATTCACCAGTTATCCCAGCCCGGACCCTCTTTCTACTGAACAACGATAAATCAGCGTCTAAATTAAAAAAGACAAGGAGAGCACGTCGATCTGCAACACACGCTGTCCATATACATTACACTCAAAGGGCCTGGCCTGTCAACGTAACCCGGTATGTCTGAGGCCTCGAAGCTTTCATTTTAGCTGTAAACTGGAGATACAATCAGAAACAGTCAGACATCAAACGGTGCTCATTCTAAGGTTGCAAAACACACACACACACACACACACACACACACACACACACACACACACACACACACACACACACACACACGCACGCACGCACGTGCGCGCGCGCACGCACGCACGCACGCACGCACGCACACACATTCTCTCTCTCTCTCTCTCTCTCTCTCTGAAGGTCAACTTGAATGACAACGACCAAGTGTTCTACTCAAGGCCCTGCGAGGTAAAGAGCGGGTGGTTTAGAGACTCCAATAATCCGAACAAGTGGGACACCAGTGCTCTCGCTGTAAACATTAAGTGGGCGTACTCTGGCCGTACCTCCAACAACGTAACCCGCCCCACTGAGGTTAAAAACCCAAAACCCACGCCACCACGGATAGTTAAATCTACCCCAGCATGGGGGTAAAAACGGGCATCCCGGCCCAAGAGACGAAGGGCCTCAACACAGCGCCCTCAGCACGCAGCCAGTTCAAGCCTGGCCCCCAGATTCTGCTAGGAGCTGGCTGTGACAAAAGTCTTCAGACTGGCGCCCCCATTCCACCAAGAGGAGGCTTTAGCAAAAGACTCTAGTCAGCACGATCCGAACCATGCGGACAGTACACCAGCGCCGTTTGCGTATGGAGGTGGATCAAAGGCCGGGGCTGCTCCAGAACACAAGCCACAGCAGCCCGGTTATAATCTCACCTCAACACTCATGGGCGCCCCTTCCTACATGGCAGGCGGTCGACCTGTGTACCCCTACCCCCAAACCCCCAAAGTTCCCCTACCCCCCGCCGCCCCCACCCCATGGAGTGCTGCAGCTTAGTGAGAATGAATGAGCCGTCTTGTTTTCACTGCTTCAAAAGTTCAGGCCACGCTCCGGAAATTAGGACACGCGTCCCTAGGTGATAGCAATTTTGACAGTGTATAAATATTAGTAGGACACACCCTTCTAATTTTGACAGCGTGTGTTTGAGTCGTGATTTGCATCAGTTTCTTCTTCTTTCATAAAGTTCCACTGTGCGCGTTTTGTTGACCAATTATTGACAGTAATTCCCAAACTGCTATTATCATTTCCCTATTTCAATACACTTTTTTTTCACTTTGCGATTTTAAAAATTATTTATAGTTGCACCATTTTCTTAGACTTTAAAATTGTTCTTGTTTTTCTTTTTTCTTATTTTAATTCGTCAAAATAGCTTTGTGTATTACAAACTTTGTCGCAGGTGAACATGCATAGTTCCTTGGCAAGTTATTTTTCATTTGTTTTCTTTTACAGTTGCTGACTTTGTTTACTTTTAATAATAATAATAATAATAATACCGTATTATATAGGCGCTTTTTCTTAATTTTGGACGAATCGACTCAAAGCGCCGCGAACTGAAACCCAACACGCACACTCACGTGACAGACACGGATTTACTCTGAAGACAAACACAGTACAAGACAGACGAAGGTTCAGCTCAGCTACTGAAGTTACAGACATTTTTGATCGCTTGTATTTGAAATTTATAAAGTGGCCTGAAACTGGTACCAAAGTGTGGAGGGAGGGGGGTGGGAGTGTGTTGACATAACCAAGCAAGAAAACCGTAAACATTCTGCTAAACTAAGCGCCTGATAAACATTGTGATTTTCCGCCGTGTATTGTTTTATTGAGGTGTTTTTTTTTTTAGCATTTTGTACATATTGATATTAGCTGACTTTTTTTTTTTTTTTTTTTTTTTTTTTTGGGGGGGGGGGGGGGTTTGGTGACTATATTTTTTATTATATCTCTCGCTACATTTGCGTTTTACCGACATGCAAAATAGTAATCTAAATACTGTTACGAAACGAACAGTCGAACTGATTGGCCATCTTAACATATACAATCTAGTTAACAAGGTGCCCGAGTTATCAGTGATCCTAAACACGCCCTTACATTTTCATATTTTTGGTGTGTCCGAGTTAAGGCTTAAAAGTGCAATAGGGATAACTCCATTTCCCAGCTCCCTCCCTCTCTCCACCTTCAACTCGACAGATTTTCTTCTATTGCAGTAGCGCACAAACATGTTTTGCATTGTAGGTCAGCTGATGACATAGAAACTGTACTTAAGTATCCAGATCCTGGTAGACAAGTATATTTTAAGAACTATGGGAATCAGCAAAAGCTGCCGTTTGTAGTGTATGCTGATTTTGAATCACTGGTTGTACCGTATGAAGGTCATGTTCCAGAATCATTACCAAAGACTATAAAGTTGAGTGACCAAGTGGTGTGTTCTTTTAGATACATTATTGTTAGGTCAGATGGTCAGCATTCAGAGCCTGTTATCTACAGAGGTGAAAATGCAGCTTGTCTGTTTTTAACAGAAATGAGACAAGTGTATAGTCAGGTAGTACAGTATCTCACAACATGTCAGATGCCTTTGGTGATGACAGAAGAAGACAAACTGAAATTTGATACTGCTGAGACGTGTTGGATTTGTGAACAAGCCCTCCAGGGTGATAAAGTTCGTGATCATGATCACATAACTGGACGTTACAGAGGTGCTGCACATAACAATTGTAATTTGTTGTTAAAAACAGATCCTAAGACATATAAGTTACCAATCCTTTTCCACAATCTCAAAGGATATGATTCACACATTATCATGCAGGCTGTAGATGAGTCTTACAGAAACATAAGTTGTATTGCCCAGTCAACTGAAAAGTACTTAACTTTTAGATTAGATAAATTAGCATGTTATGACTCTATGCAACATTTGCCCTCAGCACTTGCTAGTTTGGCAGAAGGACTGACTGAGTGTCTAATGAGTAAATATTTTGAGTCAGAGTTGATTAAGAAAGGTGTGTATCCCTATGAGTACATCAGTGAATGGGTTGTGTTTGAGGAAAGGAGACTGCCACCAAAAGAGAAATTTTATTCTACACTTAATGGTAAAGGTATTTCTGACTCTGAATACCAACACGCTCTTGATGCGTGGGGTAAATTAGGGTGTCAGACTATTGGTGACTACCATGATCAGTACTTGAAAGCAGACGTTTGCTTACTAGCAGACGTATTTGAAAGTTACCGTGAAAAGGGTTTGTTACACTACAGTCTTGACCCGGCTTGCTACATAACTAGTCCTGGTATGACATGGGATGCATTTTTGAAATCTAGTAAGATATTTATAGACCTTTTGTCTGATCGTACGGTGGGTGAAATGGTGGAACGTGGTTTGAGGGGAGGTATTAGTATTGCAGCGAACAATTATGCCAGAGCCAACAACAAATATCTGTACGACCCGAACTTTGACCCTGAGGGGTCAAGGTCATTCATTACGTACCTTGACGTGAACAATTTGTATGGCTGGGCGATGTGTGAATTATTGCCCTTGAAAAACTTTTGTCTGTATGATTTGTCACAGTATGACATAACAGAGTCAGGGTTAACAAACAATATTATGAATCTTGACCGAAACGATCTAAAGGGTTGGATCTTTGAAGTAGACCTAGAGTACCCACACCACCTACATGATTACCATAATGATTATCCCTTAGCTGTTGGGAAAATGAGTGTGACGGGGAAAAAAGAAGACACTAAACTTGTGCCAAATTTGAATGACAAATTCAATTACGTTTGCCATTATCGCTTGTTACAGTTTTACATCAGACATGGGTTAGTATTAAAGAAAGTTCACAGAGGCATTCAATTTGATCAGAGTGCTTTCATGAAAGATTACATAATGAGGAACACAACATTGCGTGCGAGAGATGGTAACACTGCATTAGACAAAGACTTCTTTAAGCTTATGAACAATTCCTGTTCTGGTAAGACGATGGAAAATCCTCATCACCGCAAAGATGTGAGACTTGTCACAACCGAATCAAGTGCAATTAAACTTACAGGTAAGCCACAGTACACAGGGTATAAAGAGTTTCATTCATCATTGTATGCAGTGTCACTCAAGAAAAAGATTGTTAAACTGGACAAGCCAGTATTCATTGGTATGGCAATTCTTGAGTTATCAAAACTGTTGATGCTTGAATTTTATTATGATTACTTCAAACCAAAGTATCCTGAGTGTCGTCTGCTATACACTGACACTGACTCTATGATCATTGACGTGCCTACTGAAGACTTTTATGAAGACATGAAAACAGAACTACACATGTATGACACGTCTGACTACCCTAAAGACCATCTGCTGTTTAGCACACAAAATAAGAAAGTGCCTGGAAAGTTTAAGGATGAACTGAATGGTGTGCCGATAGTTGAGTACATTGGACTGAGATCAAAAATGTATTCTATACTGCACCAAAAAGGTAGTCAGTCAAAAGCCAAAGGAATAAAAAAAAAAAAAAACAGTGATAAAAAATAAAGACATTCGTCATGAACATTATAAGGAAGTATTAGATGGTGCATTAATGCCTGATTATCCAAACAAGTCACTGAGATCAAAGAAACACAATCTTGAAATGATTCAAACACATAAGAAGTCACTTGCAGTTGGGGATACAAAACGTGTGTTTCACACTAAGGAAAAGGCTTATGCGCCTGGACATTACAGGCTCAAGTTATCTGAAGAAATAGCCGATGAACTGGTTAAAGAATTAATTGATGAGTTAGTTACTGAAATGAGTAACGGTGTCTGGGGGAATAATCTGTAATTCTTCTCTGACAAATGCCCTCTGTGGGGCAGGGTCATACAGATAATATATTGTTGCGTCAGGACTGGGAATTATTTTTTTATATTATGTACAGACGTAGACCAGATGGGGTCGGTTGCCCTGCGTCTGACGTCATTTTCTGATTCTCCTGGTTGATATAAATATCTTACCTGTTTAGTAAATAAACTTGTGTCGGGTGCTGGGGTTGGTCCTGTTTTTGGCTCTGTAATTGTTTTCAATTTAATAGCATCAGCAGGCTTAGGGCGCAAGCCATGTCATTCATTATTCATTGCTTTTATCACAGATGGTAATCTTTGTACCCACTCTGTGTTACGCGTGTCATGCATGAGTTCCTTTGAATACTGGTAACTAAAAAGTCTTTCTGAAAACTGTTTATTGAAATTTTCTACAATTGCCTGTGATCTGTGTACACCTGGAATGCCTCATCTAACCAGTACGCCGTGCTTCACAAATAACTGATTAACGGCACCTTTGAATTCAGATCCATCATCAACTTGAACAAATCTGGGGTATTTTAAAGGACCTCGACTATATATCTTTGTTAATGCTGTAGCAACTGTACTGGCTGTTTTGTCAGATATGGGTTCGGCATCTTTGTACCTTGAAGCTATGTCTACAACAATCAGTGCGTATTTGTAACACTTTTTTCTTATTGTATCATGTGGAAGAAACAGGAGGTCCATTTGATGCGTGTCATTTGGGGTAGTGTTTTGAAAATGGGGTCTTGTTATTTTTCTTGGAGCAGGGAGATATATCTGCCAAAATGCCTGTCTCTGTAACCAGTGTTTTATCTCATTGAGTGATACATCACCGCCCATGGCCACGTGTAAATTCTGAATAGCTGTTTGTCCTTTCCAATATCCAATTGGGGAGTAATATATTTTTGACAGTTTATTTTCGACATTCATTTCTTCTAACAATATAAAGACCAGTAAAATATACAAATGTCATTCCCACTAGAACAAAGATTATCTCCCCGTTTCTTTGTTCTGTACTTGGTTTGTAATAGTCACTTAGTTTCGGTTTTGGGATAGACATGTCATTACCTGTGACAAGATAGTATTCATGAATTGCGTCGTCTGAAGTGCGTCGTCTGTATTTGAAAATATATGTTGCGCGTGGCCTTCTAGACGGAGTTTTTCATTGATGAAATCAAGTTTTTCAATTCTATTCTTTTCATAATCTTGTTGGGCTTGTGCAAGTTTCTCAGATGCTTCATTGTGACGCTTCATTTCCTCTGCTGATTCTTCTCTACCTACTTTTGAAAAGAGATAGTTTGATCCACTGAAAGCAAGTGCATTGACCAAGTGCACCAATCATAATAGCTATCATCGCCATACTTATTTTATTTACATAAAAACATTTTCTGGAATAATTCCCTGCTTGACGAGAAAGTCTTTCGTCACAATTGACGCAGTAACAATCGTGATTAATTTAGCACTGTCTTCCAGATCCAATTTGCTCAAGTCTACAGACCTCATTTTGAGTAGACTTTTTCCCAGCATAGAATAAGCTACTGCTAGTCCGCTGATTACGGCAGAGTGATAAACAAGGTTCATTAAGTTTTTTGTGTCGCTCATTTTCTAATACAATAAAAATTAAAATAAAAAATTTATTAGTGCATGATAAATGGGTCGACAACTTTGGGTATTGATGGTAATGTGGAGACTTCTGATTTTGATGATGGAGTGTTTGATTTTGTGGACACTGTACGAGTGTGCGGCTTGTATTTTTTGTATAATTGGTAAGCTGTGTACCAAAATCCAACAGCAAATCCAGCAACTATATATCTTGTTATTTGAGGTTCGGTGTTAGACTGGGTTGACAGTCTCTCACTTTGATGGGGGTGTGGTGGGGAAGAGGGTCCTGACGGTCCGGATGGAAATGACTCTGGTTCTGATGGCGGGTCACTTACACGATCTTTTTCTGTGGTTAGCTCCTGTAGTTGTAATTTCTTTTGTCTATTTCATTCAGCTAAACGTTTTCCTGCTTGAATGCTGCCTGCACTTTTAATTTTGGTCACTGATTGAATCGGAGACGAGACAGGAATGGGAATGGGGGTCATCTGTGGAGTCGTTTGTTGATCGTCCATTTTTATCAGCAAAAATATTTAATTTTGTAAAATCGATATGGCTGCTCGTTACCATTAATGTTACCAGAGGAGCAAGCAAATTACCAAACCTGTAGAATAAAAGGCAAGCTAATTTACCAATTGCACTCGTTACAATGGGGTTACTCTCGAGGTCATTTGTGAGATTTTCAATGTCAACAGGAAGGGCATAACTCACAACTTTTGAATATAAGCAGACAATAGATTTGCTCAAATCACGGGTCATTAGTGAAGCCATGTGATAATCATATTTAGAATGAAGTTTAAATAATTCGTCAGCTGAGAGTAAATTAATATCTTCGGTTGAATACTGTTTGCCGATATAAGCTTTGGAATGTCCAGAAACCACAACAGATAAAAGTCGTTCCCTTTTCGAGTCTAAGTCTCTGATTTCTAAAGCACCGATATCATTTATTAATAACAATTCATCCGAATTCATTTTATAGTGAAAAATAATTTTAAAAATGTGTAAAATAAAATGCACTTACCTTTGAAACGAGGAGCTGTTTCGACTTAATTAGTCTCATCAGAAAGGACATTATCCTTTGACAGCCCATTGTGGATGAAAAATTTTCGTGGTCACCTACTTTGTACCAAAGACCACATGTCAAAGCCAAACAGGTGTATTGCTCTCGGGTGTAGTTTCGTGTGTGTGAATGTGTGAGCTGTTTGGTACACCCTAGAAAAAAACACTTGAACGTGGCACTCCCGGGGCTAGGTTCAACACCTATACCGCGTGAAAGTGATTTTTCCAACACACATCACACTAAGATAAAAATATTCTGTGATGTGTAAATTTGATGGTATGCACAGAAACCCAAGAGCAATGTAAAAGCAGCTTAAATTTCAGTTCTTCGTAAGCGGTATAGCACTGTGGAAATACTCCGTTATTATGCATTGCTTCCACTTGCTTTTGTTGCTGTAACAATTTAGTTCAGTAGTACACTAAAAACACCGTCGTTACAGTTGCTGCTGCTGCTGCTTTTTCTTGTCTCCTCTGTGCAATAATTGCATGCAATCTTTGGAATGAGGGGCTATTAGTTTCTAATTGAGTTATTTTGGCATCGATATTTTTTGCAACCATTTCATTCATTTCTACATCCTTTTGTTTTATTCTTATTTTTTGCTGTTCTCGAATAATTGCTTTTTTAATTTTTTCTGCCTTTTCCTCAAGGTTGCCATATTCTTTTATCATGGCTGGCATTGACTGAAAGTTGTTTCCTTCCTGACACGCAATTATTGCATCAGCAATAGGTTTAATCTCTTTTTCAATAATATTTAAGCTTGTGTTTAACTCCTGTACATTATCATTCAGTTTCTCCAATTCTTCTTTAAAACGAGCCACTTTTGCCTGACGAGCACACAACCGCTTACGAAGAAGACAGTTTTGTACAATCACACTTTTCCCAAAATATTTATTCATGTTTGACTGTGCCGTGTTCAGGAGGTAGGTTTTATACTAGAAAATATCTTAACACGCAATTAGTTTAAAGACACGCTACCAGTCATGTTCAAACTGGTTTGATCATGCTGTTTCAACCTGCGCAGAATAACAGTCAACAGTAAACACCCCCTCAGCCTAACATACAAAAGGGCCTTATCTTAAAGTCTGTTTGAAACAGGTTGCAAACTCATTTAGACTCTGTGTCTGTGAAGACTTCATGGTGTTTATACATAGAGTGGGTTTTTTTTCAAAAATCCCAGTCAACCCGTCCAAATATTTCGTCAGTGTTGTTTGCTGTCCTAAGCACAGGTCTAAAACAGAGCAGGTAAAAGGCTTATGATCACTGACTTTATGAAGGGCCTCTCTCTGTGTAAGAAAGGGGTGGAATTGACTGTGTGTGTGTGTGTGTGTGTGTGTGTGTGTGTGTGTGTGTGTGTGTGTGTGTGTGTGTGTGTTGGCCATTTGAATTTGTTTGAGATTCAAAACAGTGAACACATAATTGTAAAAATTTAAAACAAAATTCTTGAATACCGAGTCAGGTGTGGTGTATACCGAGTCAGGTGTGGTACATACCGATCTGATCCAAAAGATTTCGATTACGGTTTCAAAAAGCAATCTAGTCCCGACATGAAAATGTGAATAATTGCAGGCCCTTTGAATTTTTCAGAACAAGTCTATTCATAACATACCTGAATTGAGGTGGAGGTCTTTCAGAACCAGTCAAGATTAGACATGAGGTGATTGTGTATATGTAATTGCTCTGGGTTACCGGCACTGGTTCGATTGGGTGTTTTGTCTATGGGGAGGTGGGGGGGGGGGAAGAGATTTGAAGTATTATTAACACTATGACTGAGTTAACCCTGTAAAATATTACTGTGGGGAAACATAAAATTGTAAATGTTTTAATATCAATGTTTGAGTGGTAACTTCCGACGGTATTTACTCTGTGCGGGGAACATGGGTAAGGAGGGTTCATAAAGTTAATATTAAGAGGGTTAACTCAGTCATTATGATAATGATTCTTCAGTCCACTCATTATTTCTATCTCTACCCACGCCACCATGTACAGTTAAATGTACCCCGGCATGGCGGTAAAAAAGGCCATACCGGCCCAAGAGACGAAGGGCCTCAACACAGTCAGCGCCCTCAGGACGCAGCCAGTTCAAGCCTGACCCCCAGATTCCGCTAGGAGCAGGCTGTGAGAAAAGTCTTCAGACTGGCGCCCCGATTCCACCAAGAGCAGGCTTTTGCAAAAGACTCTAGTCAGCACGATCCGAACCATGCGGACAGTACACCAGCGCCGTTTGCGTATGGCGGTGGATCAAAGGCCGGGACTGCTCCAGAACACAAGCCACAGCAGCCCGGCTAGGATCTCACCTCAACACTCATGGGCGCCCCTTCCTACATGGCAGGCGGTCGACCTGTGTACCCTTACCCCAACCCCCCAACTTTCCCCGACCCCCCGCCGCCCCCACCCCCTGGATTGCTGCAGCTTAGTGAGAATGAATGAGCCGTCTTGTTTTCACTGCTTCAAAAGTTCAGGCACGCGCCGGAAATTAGGACACGCGTCCCTAGGTGATAGCAATTTAGACAGTGTATAAATATTAGTAGGACACGCCTTTCTAATTTTGACAGCGTGTGTTTGAGTCGTGATTTGCATCAGTTTCTTCTTGTTTCATAAAGTTCCACTGTGCGCGTTTTGTTGACAATTATTGACAGTAATTCGCAAACTGCTATTGTCATTTCACGATTTCAATACACTTTTTTCACTTTGCGATTTTAAAAATTATTTATAGTTGCACCATTTTCTTAGACTTTAAATTTGTTCTTGTTTTTCTTTTTTCTTATTTTTAATTCGTCAAAATAGCTTTGTGTATTACGAACTTTGTCGCAAGTGAACATGCATAGTTCCTTGGCAAGTTATTTTTCATTTGTTTTCTTTTACAGTTGCTGACTTTGTTTATTTTTAATAATAATAATAATAATAATAATAATAATAATAATAATAATAATAATAATAATAATAATAATAATAATACGGGTATTATATAGGCGCTTTTTCTCAATTTTTAAACGAATCGTCTCAAAGCGCCGCGAACTGAAACCCAACACGCACACTCACGTGACAGACACGGATTTACTCTGAAGACAAACATTGTACAAGACAGACGAAGGTTCAGCTCAGCAACTGTAGTCACAGAAAATTTTTGATCGCTTGTATTTAAAATTTATAAAATGGCCTTAAACCGGTACCAAAGTGTGGAGGGAGGGGGGTGGGAGTGTGTTGACATAACCAAGCAAGAAAACCGTAAACATTCTGCTAAACTAAGCGCCTGATAAACATTGTGATTTTCCGCCGTGTATTGTTTTATTGAGCTTTTTAAGCATTCTATACATATTGATATTAGTTGCTTTTTTTGCGGAGGGGGGGGGGGGGGATTTTTTTCGGTGACCATATTTGTATTATATCTCTCGCTACATTTGCGTTTTACCGACATGCAAAATCGTAATCTAAATACTGTTCCGAAACGAACAGACGAACTGAGAATTGGCCATCTTAACATATACAATCTAGTTAACAAAGTTCCCGATTTATCTCTGTTCCTAAACATGCCCTTACATTTTCATATTTTTGGTGTGTCCGAGTCAAGGCTTAAAAGTTCAATAGGGATAACTCCATTTCTGTCCCAAACTTCTCAGCACTCCGCAGAGATGACTCAAGCCCTCATCACTCTGGACAAGCAGTATATATACATAATTCAATATGTGTTAACGTCAAACGGCGAAAAGACTTAGAGTAGGCATAATTGGAAAGCTTGAGGGTAGAAGTGAAAACATCTAAATCAAACTCTGTCCTCATTGGCTTTATTTATAGAAAACCCGCAGCCAGCTGGGACTGGTATGATGACTTCATAGCAACGATGGATAGCATTAATCAAAACAAAGCTGACGTTGTTCTTTTGGGCGATTTTAATATTGATCTTTCTAAATCGAAAGGGTCCAATGCTGCATGAGTGTCATAAACAGCACTATTCGGTTTAGAACTGTTAGTTAAAACCGCCACTAGAACCACATGTACATCTTCAACTCTGATTGATCATATTTATGTGACAAATGATGATAAAATATCAAATGTATATGTTCCCTCCTTAGCTGTCAGCGACCATAACCCAGAATGTTGAAGAGTCTCCATGAAACTAGACAAAGAGAACACAAAGAGACATAAAACAATTAAATATCGTTCTTTCAAAAGAATAAATAAATAAATAAAATATTGACGACTTTCTGCGGGATCTGCTCAATACTCCTTTCAGTGACGTGTATAACCACACTTCTCCTGACAGTGCTCTGTCGTACTGGATGGATCTATTCTTTGGGGTCCAAAATAAGCATGCGCCCATTTGAGAAAAACGAGTTAAGCACTCTACCCTACCACCCTGGTTAACCACACTTCTCCTGACAGTGCCCTGTCGTACTGGATGGATCTATTCCTTGGGGTCAAATATAAGCATGCGCCCATACGAGAAAAACGAGTTAAGCACTCTACCCTGCCACCCTGGTTAACAGTAGATATCAAACAGGCCATGTCATTTAGAGACAAACGTAAGAAAGAAAAACTGTTTGATGAATATAAGAAACAACGAAATCGTATTAAATACCTTTTGAGAGCGTCAAAAAAAATGTTCTTCCAGGAAATGATTAGGGAAAACAAAGATACAGCATCGGTTTGGAAAGCCCTGAACGTTATAACGAAGGGTAAATCAGCCCCTGAAATTTCATCCCATTTGTCAGCTGATATAGTAAATAACCACTTCCTATCGACAGGTGTAACACTTGCAAAGTCAGCTGCAAGTAGTAACGCAAAGTACCAAGTTCCTAGTGTACTGAAAAAATACTGTGAGGCCAAAAATATACTTCAGACATTCATCATTCCTGATATTACCGTCGCTGAAGTCGGCAAATTTATTTCTAGCATGCCGAAGAAAAAGTCCACAGGTATGGATGGTATCGACAACAAAATTCTGAAAATGTCACAACCATATACGGTAGAGGCAGTCACTTATATATTTAACCTCTTTATAAAACACAGCACGTTTTCAACTATTTCCAAAGAGGCCAAGATAATTCCAATCTCTAAATCAAAAGATCTTGAAGATGTCAATAACTACCGTCCTATCTCACTTTGTCGGCCCAATCAAAGCCCCTTGAAAAACACGTAAAAATACACATCCTCGATTTTCTAAAAATGGTCAATTTCATAAATATTCAACAGTCCGGTTTTAGACCGAAAAACTCATGTCAGTCAGCACTGACACACATTGTAGACAGCTGGCAGGAATCAATGAATAAAATCCGGATGTCTGGAGCTGTTTTCTTAGACCTACAAAAAGCATTTGATCTTGTCGACCATGACATTCTCTTAAAAAACCATATAAGTGAAACCACCATAGCATTCTTTAGATCACACCGAAAAGACAGGAAACAAAAGGTATATACCCATGCAAAATACTCTAAACTGTTTGGCATCCTGTCTCGGAAGACAATGGAGTATATGCGCTTGCTGGGTCAGTCACTGGAGTGACCTCTCCAGGGCGCAAGCCTGGGCGAAGTGTATGGAGATCCTGGGGTGCCCAGTCGTCAAGATCCCCCTCTCGGCCTCGCTGATGTATCCAAAGGAATGCAAAGCAGTACGTTTGGCACCAGTTTGGCTGCAGGAGCTGCCAAAACAGTGCGTGAATACAGGCATCTGTCTGCCTTCGGGGCTCCACTCCTGATTTGAAGGGTTTACTCCCCCACATTTGGCCGTTGGATCTAACCTGATCTCCTCCGTCCTCTAGCCGTTGGCTGTCAGAAACAACTCATCCGCCTAGTGGTGCAATGTGAACACCACCCCCTCACATGGTTTAGCCCACCAGCTGAGGTGGTTTGCCAGGGTGTGGCGCTTGGAGCCAGCACGTGAGAGATTAAGGAGATGGATGAGGACCAGTGATGCCCGTCCGTCCTATGTAGGACGCAGCTGCCGAACAGCAAAGATGCTACCTCTATCCAGAGCCCCCTACACTCTAAACAAGGATAAGTTAACTACGGTGTCTCCCAGGGGTCGATCTTGGGACTGTCAAAATGATTGATACGCTGCCCATTCCTACCACAGACAAATTATAGACATTCTCGGCCTGCATCAACAACTTAATTTCAACAAATGCATCCGCATGCACAAGATATTAAATAAGATGACACCGCAGTATCTACCCACCAAATTTATGCCAAAGCAAGAACGCGAACGGACCTCAAGGAACAATACTTTACCCCTACCTCTGCCTAGAATGGACCTCTTTAAAACTAGTTTATCATTGTCTGGACCGTTTGTATGGAACACTATTCCAGCACATTTGAAGACTATAGCCTCGCTTGGAATCTTTAATACGAAACTTTTCGATTACCATTTTGAGACAAACATAACATCACTAGGCATTTATTTAAGCAAACCCTGATAGTTAATACTTTCATGTACTACATGCATGTATGTATAGTGTTTGTGTGTGAGTGTGTGTGTATGTGTGAGTGTGTGAGTGTGTGTGTGTGTGTGTGTGTGTGTGTGTGTGTGTGTGTGTGTGTGTGTGTGTGTGTGTGTGTGGTATAAATTGAATGTTGAGCGTTACTATTATTTTGTGTATATATATTTTTTTAATTAAATGACGACCAAACGGAAGTGTTGCTGGTAGGCACTCGCCAGAAACTTTCCCAGCTCCCTCCCTCTCTCCACCTTTAACTCGACAGCACCCCCATCTCCCTCTCTGACTCGGCCAAAAACCTCGGCGTTATCCTTGATTCCTCTCTTTCCATGACCAGCTTCGTCTCCGCCACGGCCTAGGCATGCTACTTCCACCTCCGCCACATCAGTCAGATCAGAAAATACCTCACTACCGAAGCTGCCACCAAACTGGCTGTCTCTCTTATCTTATCTCGCATCGACTACTGCAACTCTCTCCTTTCCGGCCTCCCTCACTCCACCACCTTCACTCTCCAGCGCGTCCAGAACAATGCTGCCCGCCTCGTCCTCAGAAAGAAAAAATCCGACCACATCACTCCGCTGCTCAAACTCCATCACTGGCTTCCTATCCCCCAACGCATCCAATACAAGATTCTGTCTCTCTGCTACAAATCCCTGAACAACTGCGCTCCCGCCTATCTCTCCAACTTACTTTTCCCCTAAATCCCTGCCCGCTTCCTCCGCTCCGCCTCTGACCCTCTTCGCCTCCACATGCCCCGCATCAAACTCAGCACTTTCGGCCCCCGCTCCTTCTCAGTATACGGTCCATCCACCTGGAACACTCCCTCACTCTCTCTCTCTCCGTCAGAAACACTCTCTCTCCTTCTACAAGTCCGCCCTCAAAACTCACCTCTTTCAACAGTTCTAGCACTATACCACACACTCCCCACCCCAGGCTGACTGTCGTAACGTATTTCTCTATTTGTGGTACGTGAGTCGTTGTCTAAAGCGTGCGCATGCGTGCGTGAGTTGTGAATGCGCGCTTAGAGTTATAATTATTATAAGATACGCGCATTATAAATACCGTTATTATTATTATTATTATTATTATTATTATTATTATTATTGTGAACATTATTATTGCATGAAATAATGTGTGTAAATATAATGTCTTTATTATTATTATTATTATTATTTTTATTATTATTATTATTATTATTATTATTATTATTATTATTATTATTATTATTATTATCAACCTATTTTATGTTGTAGATGTTAGCAACGTGAAGTTTGTAAAATGACAATTTGTTTTTGTTAAAACTTTTTACCATTGATAAATAAAGTTTTATCAGCATCTCTCTGATAAGATTTGGAACACGATTCCCGCAGATATTAGAGTAGCCTCTTCAGTTCGATTTTCTAAAAATGGTCAATTTCATAAATATTCAACAGTCCGGTTTTAGACCGAAAAACTCATGTCAGTCAGCACTGACACACATTGTAGACAGCTGGCAGGAATCAATGAATAAAATCCGGATGTCTGGAGCTGTTTTCTTAGACCTACAAAAAGCATTTGATCTTGTCGACCATGACATTCTCTTAAAAAACCATATAAGTGAAACCACCATAGCATTCTTTAGATCACACCGAAAAGACAGGAAACAAAAGGTATATACCCATGCAAAATACTCTAAACTGTTTGGCATCCTGTCTCGGAAGACAATGGAGTATATGCGCTTGCTGGGTCAGTCACTGGAGTGACCTCTCCAGGGCGCAAGCCTGGGCGAAGTGTATGGAGATCCTGGGGTGCCCAGTCGTCAAGATCCCCCTCTCGGCCTCGCTGATGTATCCAAAGGAATGCAAAGCAGTACGTTTGGCACCAGTTTGGCTGCAGGAGCTGCCAAAACAGTGCGTGAATACAGGCATCTGTCTGCCTTCGGGGCTCCACTCCTGATTTGAAGGGTTTACTCCCCCACATTTGGCCGTTGGATCTAACCTGATCTCCTCCGTCCTCTAGCCGTTGGCTGTCAGAAACAACTCATCCGCCTAGTGGTGCAATGTGAACACCACCCCCTCACATGGTTTAGCCCACCAGCTGAGGTGGTTTGCCAGGGTGTGGCGCTTGGAGCCAGCACGTGAGAGATTAAGGAGATGGATGAGGACCAGTGATGCCCGTCCGTCCTATGTAGGACGCAGCTGCCGAACAGCAAAGATGCTACCTCTATCCAGAGCCCCCTACACTCTAAACAAGGATAAGTTAACTACGGTGTCTCCCAGGGGTCGATCTTGGGACTGTCAAAATGATTGATACGCTGCCCATTCCTACCACAGACAAATTATAGACATTCTCGGCCTGCATCAACAACTTAATTTCAACAAATGCATCCGCATGCACAAGATATTAAATAAGATGACACCGCAGTATCTACCCACCAAATTTATGCCAAAGCAAGAACGCGAACGGACCTCAAGGAACAATACTTTACCCCTACCTCTGCCTAGAATGGACCTCTTTAAAACTAGTTTATCATTGTCTGGACCGTTTGTATGGAACACTATTCCAGCACATTTGAAGACTATAGCCTCGCTTGGAATCTTTAATACGAAACTTTTCGATTACCATTTTGAGACAAACATAACATCACTAGGCATTTATTTAAGCAAACCCTGATAGTTAATACTTTCATGTACTACATGCATGTATGTATAGTGTTTGTGTGTGAGTGTGTGTGTATGTGTGAGTGTGTGAGTGTGTGTGTGTGTGTGTGTGTGTGTGTGTGTGTGTGTGTGTGTGTGTGTGTGTGTGTGTGTGGTATAAATTGAATGTTGAGCGTTACTATTATTTTGTGTATATATATTTTTTTAATTAAATGACGACCAAACGGAAGTGTTGCTGGTAGGCACTCGCCAGAAACTTTCCCAGCTCCCTCCCTCTCTCCACCTTTAACTCGACAGCACCCCCATCTCCCTCTCTGACTCGGCCAAAAACCTCGGCGTTATCCTTGATTCCTCTCTTTCCATGACCAGCTTCGTCTCCGCCACGGCCTAGGCATGCTACTTCCACCTCCGCCACATCAGTCAGATCAGAAAATACCTCACTACCGAAGCTGCCACCAAACTGGCTGTCTCTCTTATCTTATCTCGCATCGACTACTGCAACTCTCTCCTTTCCGGCCTCCCTCACTCCACCACCTTCACTCTCCAGCGCGTCCAGAACAATGCTGCCCGCCTCGTCCTCAGAAAGAAAAAATCCGACCACATCACTCCGCTGCTCAAACTCCATCACTGGCTTCCTATCCCCCAACGCATCCAATACAAGATTCTGTCTCTCTGCTACAAATCCCTGAACAACTGCGCTCCCGCCTATCTCTCCAACTTACTTTTCCCCTAAATCCCTGCCCGCTTCCTCCGCTCCGCCTCTGACCCTCTTCGCCTCCACATGCCCCGCATCAAACTCAGCACTTTCGGCCCCCGCTCCTTCTCAGTATACGGTCCATCCACCTGGAACACTCCCTCACTCTCTCTCTCTCCGTCAGAAACACTCTCTCTCCTTCTACAAGTCCGCCCTCAAAACTCACCTCTTTCAACAGTTCTAGCACTATACCACACACTCCCCACCCCAGGCTGACTGTCGTAACGTATTTCTCTATTTGTGGTACGTGAGTCGTTGTCTAAAGCGTGCGCATGCGTGCGTGAGTTGTGAATGCGCGCTTAGAGTTATAATTATTATAAGATACGCGCATTATAAATACCGTTATTATTATTATTATTATTATTATTATTATTATTATTGTGAACATTATTATTGCATGAAATAATGTGTGTAAATATAATGTCTTTATTATTATTATTATTATTATTTTTATTATTATTATTATTATTATTATTATTATTATTATTATTATTATTATTATTATTATCAACCTATTTTATGTTGTAGATGTTAGCAACGTGAAGTTTGTAAAATGACAATTTGTTTTTGTTAAAACTTTTTACCATTGATAAATAAAGTTTTATCAGCATCTCTCTGATAAGATTTGGAACACGATTCCCGCAGATATTAGAGTAGCCTCTTCAGTCAAAACGTTCAGGACACAACCGCTGAAATATCTTAGAAGTAGATAAAATACTATTTCAGCTACATGTTACATGTGGTGTATCATGTCTGTCGGGTGCGCATTGGTATACCAGTCTACGCGTAGAACCCTACCGTTGGTGTGTGTGTGTCGCGCTTTTGCTTTTGATTATAACTATTATTTCATTTTCATTCATGTACATATTAACATTTTACCCCGATGTGTGTGTGTGTGTGTGTGTGTGTGTGTGTGTGTGTGTGTGTGTGTGTGTGTTTATTCCTGTACATATTAACTTTTACTCCGATGTGCGCGCGGGAGCGTGTGTGTGTGTGTGTGTGTGTGTGTGTGTGTGTGTGTCTGTGTGTGTGTGTGTGTGTGTGTGTGTGTGTGTGTGTGTGTGTGTGTGTGTGTGTTTGTGATGATGATGTACGCGTGAGCAAGGGCATGATTGAAAACAGGTGTATGGCCTAATCATTTATCCTTGGAAAATAAAGTTTGATTTCATTTCATTTCATTTCTCTCTCTCTCTCTCTCTCTCTCTCTCTCTCTCTCTCTCTCTCTCTCTCTCTCTCTCTCTCTCTCTCTCTCTCTCTCTCTCTCTCTCTCCCCCTCGCACACACACACAAACACACACACAAACACACACGTACACACACACATACACGTTAACATATTCAAAGAGTCTAATCGCCATGAGAACACCTTAGTTGAGTTCTGCGTATTAAGTTTTATTATAAATATAAGAAATGCACCATATAAATACCATGTAACAAGAATAATAATAATAATAATAATAATAATAACAATAAACAACTAATGCACCCTGTTTATCGCCTGCGCGGTGAAATAAATACTTTAAACCCTAAGCGTAAAACACTTTTCTCTGTGTTTCTCTCCGTCAAGGCGCCAAACTATTTTGGCACATCTCTTAAATTACCACGGTCGATCTGTCTTTTTAACTGTAATGCATTCGTCTGACGCCAACCCACAATTTAGGAATATTGACCTTAGGGTTAAATGTGCTGAGATTTACTTTTGAATGAAAAAGAATTACTGAAATATCTTGTTACGTCATCTCTGAAGGGGTTGCCACGGGCGGTACCTGCACTACTGGACAGACGAACGAGTGCAAGACAACGGATGTGTGTGACGGCACTACATGCAGTAAGTGACACTGATTGATGTTTTGACGAGACTGTGCGTGCTGTGCCCATGAAAGTCCTCCTTTAGAAGCTTTAGAAACATATGAAAAGATCTCGTGTAAGCGTGCGGAAAGTCTTCATCCCGAATCATTTGGAAATACTGACAACAGACGTTGAACCTGCTATTGGGCAAAATGAGGTTGCTGCTTACGTACAGATAACCGTTTTTGATGCTATTTTGGATTGTCTGATCCTATCTGCTGCCTCATGAGATCAGAACATTATTGAAACGAGACACAACCGATGCATTTTAAGCGTTGTCCTATCATATTGGAAGTTTAATGATAGCTTATTGAAAGATAAAAACTTTGTTGAAATAATATACTGGCATTAAACTTCTCAAAGCGTAAGATTTGTTCGTTTTAAAGTAAATATTATTTTTAACCAGGATGCCATATTGGGGTACTGGTTTCTGAGAATGAAACATTTAGTAATGATATCGTCGCTAATGAGCTTAAGAATGCGCATTGTTCCCATTTGAATTGACCTGTTATCCCACTCAGAACCTCTCTGTACTGAGCAACGATAAATCAGAGTCTAAATTGAAAAAGACTTGGAGAGCAAGTCGATCTGCAACATACTCTCTCCATATACATTACACTCAAAGGGCCTGTATTGTCATCGTCACCCGGTATGTATGAGGCCTCGAAGCTTTCATTTCAGCTGTAAATTGGAGATCCAATAAGAAACAGTCAGACGTCAAACGGTGTCTGATGGGCGTGTTGAGTTTAAGATTGACATGGCGTTTACATGCACACATTGAATGTGTCGTGACGGCCGGTCCTATTTCCATATTTGCAAATAGTTGTGTTTAACTGAAAAGTAGCTTTTTAGTGCTCATTCTAAGGTTGCAAAACACACACACACACACACACACACACACACATACACACACACACACACGCACACACGCACACACACACACACACACACACACACTCACATACACACAGAGATACACACACATAGTCTCTCTCTCTCTCTCTCTCTCTCTCTCTCTCTCTCCTTCTCTCTCTCTCCCACACACATACACACACACACACACACACACACACACACACACACACACACACACACACACACACACACACACACACACACACGAGCACACACACACATGGAGACGAAAGCCTCAGAGTTTGTTACCTACCATTTTATGTGAAAATGGGTTCCCATATTTCTATTTATTCTAGGGCTCTGGAGTTCATGCGAATGTTTAGAACGCACCTTATAACTAAGCTCTACAACTTAAAATAAAATAAATATTTTCTAGAAACAGAGCCAATGGATGGAGAAAAAATGGGTTTCTACCAATAAAGTATGTGCCTCTCCCACAAAAAAATGGCATTACAGTGAAAATGGGTGTCCTCGTCAAATTATTCATTTTAGCATGGACTATCTCAAGAAAAGGTGTCTGTAATAAGGTAAAGTTCACGGAATATTTGATGCTATTTTTCCACATTATTTGATTGTTGTCTTTTTTTTTTCAACTTAACGTATATTCCTTCTTTTTCCTGCATTAAAAATGTCAAGCACTATGACACAGTGAACAAATACCTCACTAAACATACCTCTGGTTGATTTGCTTATGATTGTTTGGTTGGGGTTGTGGGGGGAGGGGTTGGATGGGCGGGGGTAAAGGTGGGGGGAGGGGGGGAGGGGGCAGGGGGGGGGATCGGTCGGTCATCACTTTTGGTTTTATAGAGCTGCTGAATGCTCTCTTATGAATGAAAGATCTTCATTATCCCTGGAATCAGTAGGTCATTTCAGAGGCGCGCACCGAGTTGCACATCAAACCTCTCACAAATACACATTTGGAGTGCATCAGATGGATCCATTTGGCCAAGTCCCACATTCCACACTATAGGACAGCTAAGACTAAGAAGCGATCGCGGCGTTTATGGCGCGGTACAAGGTTTAAAACTAAGAAACTGTTGTTTTTAGAATCGTGTCGGGCAACATGTTTTTATTAAAACTGTTTTAAAACCTCTTTAAACTCAACTTTTGTTAATGTTAAAAGTGTTTTCATTTACAGACGTGTCGTAACTGTTAAGCATCTATTCCAACGTAATAGCGCTGGATATCATAGTTTTCCCATTGTCGCCTTCTCTCTTCGCTCAGCACTCGACTTTGCAGTCCTTCCCTCAAACCGGCAGCATACACACAAACAATACTTTACTATTACACCCTTCAGCAACATTAGGGTTTTTTTTTTCTCTGACTGAGCATTACATCGGAAAATGGTCCATCCAAGCCTGCACTCTTCATACTGCACTAAACGACCGACTGCAGCAGACGACGCACCTAACGACAATGACTGTGTGACGTCATTTGCATTCAATCAATTTGTGCATACAATCTGACAGGAGTTGCAGTCGAAACGAAAGCATAACACCAACAAACCCACAAACAAAGCAACAGGTTGAACCAAAAGACAATAAGACAACAGCAGCCTCACCCAAAGTCTATACGTCCTCTCTCACACTGCGCACTCATACAATCACTTCACTTCATAGCAACCGGCGCACGAATATATATAGGCTAAGTCGCTTGCGAATGAATACATGGATCTTAAGTTTGTCACTAGACATGACCTCCCTCCACATCACCCCGGAAGCACAACACAACAACACTTTTTTTAACAAAACAACCACACCCTCAAATAACAAACCTCATTTTGTAGCCCCCCACCCGGGTCTGCCCTGGGGGACTTGGGTGGGGTTAGGTATTTTTTAGTTCCCAGGGTCACCCTGGTCAGCCCCAGAGGGTGGGTTTATCTCTCTATTCTGGGGCATGTGTTTCTGTCTACCCTTTGTCCGTTCACCTGTATTTGCCTTTTTAAAACTCTCCCTACTGTCTGCACTGCCTGTAGCTCTTGATATTGGATGTGTGTTGCTAAATGGTCTTAGCTTTATTTAGGCCCCATGTGTTAGGTTTATTTAATGTATTTGACCGGCTGGCGACATACATTCAATGTTCTGTTTTTGTTTTGTTTTTTCACAGGCAGTGCAGGCACGTCCTGAGAAAGCCTTGTTGCTGTAGGGACGTTAAGCAATGTACAATGTACAATCTATCATTTTGTAGCCACCTAAACAATTTACTCCCTCAAACAACTAAAATACCACCACCACCACCCCCCACCACCCCCCCCCCTCTTCCTTTCGTATCTCTCCGTTTCAAATCGGCTCAGCGACGCAGTCGATCCATATCAGCTATTAAGTTATTTAAAGATGAGAAAGGTGATGGCACACAAACACGCCCATTTTAAAGGTTTCGTGCATGCACACACACACACACACAATGCTGGGACAAGTTTGAACACACTAGCAGAGTGCATTTTAAGCACAAAAGTGCAAGCAAAAACCTTGAAATGGGAAAAACTGATTTTTTTTTATTTTTTACAACTTCTTAAAGCAAGACAATGCAGAAACAAACCTCAGAAAAAATGGTTGTCTGACTTGGGCACCCAGAATTTTACACACACCCACTGTAGTTTGCCATAAGGATGGTAAAGACTGTCACCCATTTCAGGTCTTTTATGCCCACACCCACACGCACACACATACACGTTAACACATTTGTTGAAACTAATGCACCCTGTTTATCGCTTTTTCGGTGAAATATCTACGTTAAGCACTAAAGGTTAAACACTTTTCTCTCTGTTTCTCTCCGTCATGGCGCCAAACTATTTTGGCGCTTCTCTTGAATTACCACGGTCGATCTGTTTCTTTAACTGTAATGCAGTCTCCTGATGCCAACCCACAATTCAGGAATATTGACCTTAGGGCTAAATGTGCTGATATTTATTTTTAAATAAATAAGAATTACTGAAATATCTTGTTACGTCATCTCTGCAGGGGTTGCCACGGGCGGTGCCTGCACTGCTGGACAGACGAATCAGTGCAAGTCCACGGATGTGTGTGATGGCAATACATGCAGTAAGTAACACTGATTGATGTTTTGACGAGACTGTGCGTGCTGTGCTCGTGAAAGTACTACTTTGGAAGCTTTAAAAACATTTGTAAATATCGCGTGTAAGAGAGAGGAAAGTCTTCATTCAGAATATTTTGGGAATACTCACAACAGACGTTAAACCTGCTACTGGGCAAAATGAGGTTGCTGCTTACGTACCGTAACGCACGCAGACTCTCTCCAGTCGCACGTACAGACTCTCAGCACAACGGACGCACGCACCGCCACTGACTCAGTCGGGCGCATTCACGCGGTTTAACACAAACACTATCTCTCTCCCTTCTATGGCCTTTTATGGAAATAAACAACAAAAACACTCAAAAGATTTTATACATCATACCTTCTCGCTACCTCACATCAACACCGCATACACATACACAACGTAAAGCCAGGCTAGGTAATTGTCGTCACAATCTAACCTGTGTCACTGGTGTTATCGTTCTGCACGTTCTGTTCTTCCACGTCTAGATGTGTCGTTCCTCGCGTCGCACGCTTCTGAGTAGTCCCCGTTTCTCGTGCCGTGGACGTCCTCGGGGCCTCCTGACTCGCTCCCGTAGCGCAGTCACTGATGACCCGGGTGTCTAGGCACCGGCCGATCACTCCTCGAGTGATGAAATGACCTCACGTTAGGTCCTCTGGCGGCAGCCTCCGTTGACTGACGTCTCGGCTTCACGTCGCTCCGCTCCACACAATAACTCTGTACAATAAAGTCCTAATATCATAACACATGCTAAATGCTAAACACACACATATTGGATAATATGAGGTACCTTATGTAACCGGGCCGATACAAATAACTCTCATACGTTCATTCACACACAGGTGCAACATAACATTAACTACTTTCGTAACATCATAACTCTGTCACAACATTGAAACAGGCTATAACCTGACACTCTCGCCATACATTATTCCATACATTGGAAAAGACTATAATTAACCACAGCGCTGGACAGACAACAGTTAGATCCCCTGCCCCCACCTATCAGGCACCCAATCGCCAGCCCACAGAGAAATACGCAGGTATAGAATAAGACAATCATTTCCATCCTCAAAAAGGATGGATCAGGTCTCTTATATAACCCATGTCTTTCTCCGGAACTTAGGAAGTAGGCAGGAGAAACATACATACACAAACATGAAGGTGCGCTACTATATGTGGTCGGGTAAATACCCTGATTTCCCACAGTAGATGCACAGAACATTACACAACAATGTAACGATACAAATTTTGCCTCGAGTTATACGTGATACTCACAAACCAGATAGGTGAGGCTAGCGCTGGCAGAATTGTCAGTACTCAAACCAAGGGGAATCACAGCGCTGGACAGACAACAGTTAGATCCCCTGCCCCCACCTATCAGGCACCCAATCGCCAGCCCACAGAGAAATACGCAGGTATAGAATAAGACAATCATTTCCATCCTCAAAAAGGATGGATCAGGTCTCTTATATAACCCATGTCTTTCGAGGCAAAATTTGTATCGTTACATTGTTGTGTAATTTTCTGTGCATCTACTGTGGGAAAATTTGTATCGTTACATTGTTGTGTAATGTTCTGTGCATTTACTGTGGGAAATCAGGGTATTTACCCGACCACATATAGTAGCGCACCTTCATGTTTGTGTATGTATGTTTCTCCTGCCTACTTCCTAAGTTCCGGAGAAAGACATGGGTTATATAAGAGACCTGATCCATCCTTTTTGAGGATGGAAATGATTGTCTTATTCTATACCTGCGTATTTCTCTGTGGGCTGGCGATTGGGTGCCTGATAGGTGGGGGCAGGGGATCTAACTGTTGTCTGTCCAGCGCTGTGATTCCCCTTGGTTTGAGTACTGACAATTCTGCCAGCGCTAGCCTCACCTATCTGGTTTGTGAGTATAATTAACCACGTACTACCTTCATAAACGACTTAGGCATACACACCTCACATTCCTTAGCTATCCATCTCGGTAAATAACTACATAGGAAAAGCACCAGTTATCTCAACTAGTTTCAAACCGACATAACTGAACCAAATCAACGCTACACAACCAAACTAAACTCTTACTCACGCATAATATCTTTAACTCAACAGCTGTCGATAATACATATAAAAAACATACTTGAATTCTAGATTTCAGAGTCTTGGAATACGGCTTGCACACACAGCATACGTCCGTCCACACTGACAGAGTAGCCCGTACTTACTAAATTCACTACAGATCTTTTCGCCTGAACTCTCGCTAAAACCCCCTTAAAAAAAAGAAGACAAAAACCCCAAACAAACAACAACCTATGATTGCACGTGGCCTCGAGCATACACGGGATATTTGTCACAAGACAAACCGCTGACAACACCGTACCATACATAAACACTGTGTGAACTCTATGCATGGGCATAGAGCTTCATCACACTTACAGATAACCGTTTTTTATGCTATTTTAGAATGTCTGATCCTCTCTGCCGCCTTATCAGATCAGAAAATTATGGAGATGAGACAGAACCTATGCATTTTAAGGGTTGGGCTATCATATTGAAAGTTTAATGATAGCTCATTGAAAGATAAAAACTTTGTTGAAATAATATACTGCCATTAAACATTTCAAAACATGAGATTTTGTTACGTGGTTGAGTTGTAGTCGAAGTATGATAAACACACCAGACGCACACACACGTCGAGTTCTTTAAAGTAAACCTCGTTCAGCTGCAATCCGTCACACGTGGCTTAAGGATGTAGACAATACTGGAGTAACAGTTACAACAATATTTAATTCAGCGATGCGATATCCTCACAGTAATGCTCTTTCAAATGCACAAACTACTGAATACAAAGTCTCTTCTGCTATGTCCATACTACAACTCAAAGTTTCTCATACACAGCGTCTCTCTCAATAAACTGTGTGTCTCTACAACTGACAAAGCAAGACAATATACTCACGGGCTTTCCCAGCGCCCTCCTTATATACACTATCAAAATCTAGAATCTTCTACGGAAATCATGAACTCAAACAACCAGAACGAAACACGCAGCCGAAGCTCATTAACATAAACTTTCCAGAAACAAAATATCAGGCTACAAAACACGGCTGCTCACTTCAGCTCTAAATTCTAGCGTATAATAAAGACACATAAAAGTATGGTATCCCTATCTATGATAGCTCAAAAACGTACGAGAACATTCACCAAACAAAATAATGGCTGCTCGATACACGCGCACAGGAAAACAAAAAGTAGCGAAAATGTTGCGATGTCAACTAACCCACGTGACACTTACGAGGCCACCATACAGTGCGACCTGTCTACAACGTTCCGGACTAAACTTAACAAAACGAAATCGGCTCTACTCACGAACAAAAGAAAATCTTACTAAAAAAAACACGTGAAATGTAACCATGATAGCTCAAATAAACATCAGATCGTTACCTACGAATAACACATGTACGCTCTCACAGGATAACACAACCACAATCGTAACATTACCCCCCTCTTAAGAATGAAATTTCACAAAAAAATTCTTCTCAAATTTAAAAATACGGTTGTGGCTGTGTACACCTACACAAAACCCTAAACAAAGTATAACTTCACATCAAAAAGCAAATTAAAATAAACGTCTCACAGTTCCTGTAAACAGTCCTGAGCATCGAAATGTTTCATACAAAAGTTCTGGACACAGAAATGTTCATTTAAACTGCTCTGCTCAGGTAATCTGCTCCAAAGTTCTGCGAACCCTTGATAGACTGTAGTTTAATGTCAAAATTTTGCAAGAACATCGCCCACCTCATAATACGAGAATTTGTAAACTTTGCAGAGTTTAGATAGTTCAAGGGCTGATGATCTGTTTGGAGAACAAATGACACTCCCAGAAGGTACAGTTCGAATCGCCTTACTCCCCAAATGATGGCTAGGCACTCCTTCTCGATGGTCGAGTAGTTTCTCTCAGCTCTGGTCAACGTTTTGCTGGCGTAGCTCACTGGGTGGAGTTTTCCGTTATCTTCTTGCATCAAGACTGCCCCTACTCCTTCGTTGGAGGCGTCTGTTCTCAGGAAGAACGTTTTCAACGGGTCAGGAAGGTGTAGAACAGGCTTCTCGGTTAGGATGTCTCGAACCGCCTGGAATGCTCGCTCTTGGGCATCCTGCCACTTCACTATGTTAGGTTGTCCTTTCCTCAGCAGATCAGTCAGGGGTGCTGTGACTGCCGCAAAGTTTGGTATGATCTCCAAGTAGTAGTTCGCCAAGCCCATAAATGAGCGGACTTGCGTCTTGGTCGTAGGTCGCGGGGCATCCCTGATCTTCTGCACGTTGGCGTCGTGTAGTCCCTTTAAACCTTCGCTCAATTTATGTCCAATGAAGTCTATGTTGTCAGCTCCAAGAATACACTTGCCTGGACGGATGGTGAAATTCGCATCTGACAGTCTTTGGAACAGTTCTCGGAGGGCTTTGAGGTGATCCCCCCAAGTTTTGGTATGGATCAAAATGTCGTCCCAGTAAAAGACCACATTTTGCATATCTTCTAGGATCCTTTTCAGTTCTCTCTTCAATGTGGCACCACTGTTCACCATACCAAAAGGCATTTTCAGGAACTCCCAATGACCGTCGGGTGTGACAAACGCTGTCTTGGGGATATCTTTTTCTGCAACCTTGATTTGCCAATACCCTTTGCTTAGGTCAATTTTGGAGAAAAATCGGTCTCCACTGACCTTCTGGAAAGTTCTTCCGCTGTGGGCATAGGCTCTGGATCAAAGATTGTTAGTTTATTGAGTCTGCGATAGTCCACACACACTCGGTTAGATCCACCTGGTTTCTTCACGATGACAACTGGGGACGCATATGGTGACTTGGACTCTCTGATGACATTCAGACTCAGCATTTCCTTGATATCCTTTTTCAATTCTTCTCTCGTGTTATAAGGAAGACGATAAGGTTTGCTGCGAAGTGGCTCGTTTGACGTCAGGTTTATCTCGTGCTGGATGGTGTCTGTTGTCCCTGGGTCAGGTGTAAACCGATGCTCGAACTCTTGAGTCAGGACGCGCAGTTCTTCACGTTGAGTCTGGGTCAGATTCTGACCGAACTGGATATCTTTTACATTCTCTTTGTGTCGGAGTTCATTAAGGTCAAACAGGTTCTCGTCGTCTAGTCTTTCGTCATCAGCAAGACGCACCGATTCCGCCGATTTTTGTTTGTCTTGACCTCTCGGTAGCTCCACCAGCCTGTCCCTATTCACGACAGCAGCTTCCGTGTTGTCCGCCACTTTTAGAGGGATGGTCTGGTGACTCTTCTTTGCTTGACTTCTTGTGGTAACAGAACATATTTCAGGTCTCCACTCTGGATCTGGATCGTCTGCGTTTCTGGCACCATCAATGTTTCCGATGATGAGGTCGTAGACTGGCGTCTTCACGCACAACGCCTTCACCTCTCCTGTCAAGTATGGGGTGTCGTCACTGACTTTGGCAAGGGGGATAATCCTTAAAGTTCCGTCAGCCAAAATGAGGGTGGTCCACTCCTGTAGCTTCTGGTCTTCAGCTACTAGGTCCTCTCTCACGATGATGCAGCTACAACCAGTGTCTCTCAACACTCTCACTGGTGTGTCGCCGACGAATACTGACACCACCGGCATGTTCGGCACTTCATTCTGAGGCAGCGCGATGTTTGAGACTGGTAAAAATGTAGTCCCATCTCCTACTGGGATGCGTCCATTCTTTCTGAAAGATTCAATCAGTTCTGGTGTCGCTCGCTTTTCTCTAGACTCAAAGTCATTGGATGACGTCACATCATTGGCTAATACAGCGGCAGCTCTGTGTTGAGACGTGGTACTGCTTCTGCCTGCTATCCCACGATCTTGGTTGGATCTTCTGATGTTGTCGCCTCGGGGAACATCTTTAGAAGGACACCGTATCGCTTTGTGACCTTTCTTTCCACAGAGAAAGCATGTCAGGTTCTCCACCGGCTTGTATCTCGGGGTGTCTCTGACATTATGGATTTCCTCTGCTGGTGTAGACACACGCTGTGGCTTACTGGACCCGAACTTCATGTTGTGAGCGTCAAGGTATCTTTGAGCGAAGTCGGCCAGGGCCTTTAGTGACTGGTCTTTTTGCTTTCTAAGGTGGGCGGCCAGGTCCTTAGAACATGCGCTGAAAACTTGTTCTTTGATGATGAGGTCGCACAGGTCTTGGTACTCTCTGTTTAGGCCAGCCAGCTCTATCCATTTCTCCAGGTAGCTTCTAATTCTCTCAATGAATAGGCCTGGTGTTTCTCCTTCTTCAGGCTTGCAGTTCCGAAATCGTCGCCTGTAACCCTCTTCAGTGAAGTCGTACTGTCTCAACAGGGCGGCTTTCAACTGAGTATAATCTTCGGCTTCTTCTCTTGGCAAACGGGTGTAAAATTCAAGCGCTTTGCCAGTTAGAAGTGCGCTCAGTTTAATAGGCCAAGTCTCTTGTTTCCAATTGTTGCTATGTGCGAAGCGCTCGAATCGCTCCAGATAAGCGTCCATCTTATCTGAATTTTCAATGAAAGGTGGAAGTTTTGGCGCACGGGCTGTTTGTTCTCTGCTCGCTAATGCTGTTGCTTCATTAGTTCTCTGGCTCTGTGCCTCTATCTCCATCTGCTTTAG
>BTPG01000006.1:2352880-2410380 GCA_036245525.1 Semisulcospira habei | reverse complement strand
GTCCAATGCTGCATGAGTGTCATAAACAGCACTATTCGGTTTAGAACTGTTAGTTAAAACCGCCACTAGAACCACATGTACATCTTCAACTCTGATTGATCATATTTATGTGACAAATGATGATAAAATATCAAATGTATATGTTCCCTCCTTAGCTGTCAGCGACCATAACCCAGAATGTTGAAGAGTCTCCATGAAACTAGACAAAGAGAACGCAAAGAGACATAAAACAATTAAATATCGTTCTTTCAAAAGAATAAATAAATAAATAAAATATTGGCGACTTTCTGCGGGATCTGCTCAATACTCCTTTCAGTGACGTGTATAACCACACTTCTCCTGACAGTGCTCTGTCGTACTGGATGGATCTATTCTTTGGGGTCCAAAATAAGCATGCGCCCATTTGAGAAAAACGAGTTAAGCACTCTTCCCTACCATCCTGGTTAACCACACTTCTCCTGACAGTGCCCTGTCGTACTGGATGGATCTATTCCTTGGGGTCCAAAATAAGCATGCGCCCATACGAGAAAAACGAGTTAAGCACTCTACCCTGCCACCCTGGTTAACAGTAGATATCAAACAGGCCATGTCATTTAGAGACAAACTTAAGAAAGAAAAACAGTTTGATGAATATAAGAAACAACGAAATCGTATTAAATACCTATTGAGAGCGTCAAAAAAAATGTTCTTCCATGAAATGATTAGGGAAAACAAAGATACAGCATCGGTTTGGAAAGCCCTGAACGTTATAACGAAGGGTAAATCAGCCCCTGAAATTCCATCCCATTTGTCAGCTGATATAGTAAATAACCACTTTCTATCGACAGCTGTAACACTTGCAAAGTCAGCTGCAAGTAGTAACGCAAAGTACCAAGTTCCTAGTGTACTGAAAAAATACTGTGAGGCCAAAAATATACTTCAGACATTCATCATTCCTGATATTACCGTCGCTGAAGTCGGCAAATTTATTTCTAGCATGCCGAAGAAAAAGTCCACAGGTATGGATGGTATCGACAACAAAATTCTGAAAATGTCACAACCATATACGGTAGAGGCAGTCACTTATATATTTAACCTCTTTATAAAACACAGCACGTTTTCAACTATTTCCAAAGAGGCCCAGATAATTCCAATCTCTAAATCAAAAGATCTTGAAGATGTCAATAACTACCGTCCTATCTAACTTTGTCGGCCCAATCAAAGCCCCTTGAAAAACACGTAAAAATACACATCCTCGATTTTCTAAAAATGGTCAATTTCATAAATATTCAACAGTCCGGTTTTAGACCGAAAAACTCATGTCAGTCAGCACTGACACACATTGTAGACAGCTGGCAGGAATCAATGAATAAAATCCGGATGTCTGGAGCTGTTTTCTTAGACCTACAAAAAGCATTTGATCTTGTCGACCATGACATTCTCTTAAAAAACCATATAAGTGAAACCACCATAGTATTCTTTAGATCACACCTAAAAGACAGGAAACAAAAGGTATACACCCATGCAAAATACTCTAAACTGTTTGGTATCCTGTCTCGGAAGACAATGGAGTATATGCGCTTGCTGGGTCAGTCACTGGAGTGACCTCTCCAGGGCGCAAGCCTGGGCGAAGGGAATGGAGATCCTGGGGTGCCCAGTCGTCAAGATCCCCCTCTCGGCCTCGCTGATGTATCCAAAGGAATGCAAAGCAGTACGTTTGGCACCAGTTTGGCTGCAGGAGCTGCCAAAACAGTGCGTGAATACAGGCAGCTGTCTGCCTTCGGGGCTCCACTCCTGATTTGAAGGGTTTACTCCCCCACATTTGGCCGTTGGATCTAACCTGATCTCCTCCATCCTCTAGCCGTTGGCTGTCAGAAACAGCTCATCCGCCTAGTGGTGCAATGTGAACACCACCCCCTCACATGGTTTAGCCCACCAGCTGAGGTGGTTTGCCAGGGTGTGGCGCTTGGAGCCAGCACGTGAGAGATTAAGGAGATGGATGAGGACCAGTGATGCCCGTCCGTCCTATGTAGGACGCAGCTGCCGAACAGCAAAGATGCTACCTCTATCCAGAGCCCACTACACTCTAAACAAGGATAAGTTAACTACGGTGTCTCCCAGGGGTCGATCTTGGGACTGTCAAAATGATTGATACGCTGCCCATTCCTACCACAGACAAATTATAGACATCTCAACATTCTCGGCCTGCATCAACAACTTAATTTCAACAAATGCATCCGCATGCACAAGATATTAAATAAGATGACACCGCAGTATCTACCCACCAAATTTATGCCAAAGCAAGAACGCGAACGGACCTCAAGGAACAATACTTTACCCCTACCTCTGCCTAGAATGGACCTCTTTAAAACTAGTTTATCATTGTCTGGACCGTTTGTTTGGAACACTATTCCAGCACATTTGAAGACTATAGCCTCGCTTGGAATCTTTAATACGAAACTTTTCGATTACCATTTTGAGCCAAACATAACATCACTAGGCATTTATTTAAGCAAACCCTGATAGTTAATACTTTCATGTACTACATGCATGTATGTATAGTGTTTGTGTGAGTGTGTGTGTATGTGTGTGTGAGTGTGTGTGTGTGAGTGTGTGTGCTTGTGTGTGTGTGTGTGTGTGTGTGTGTGTGTGTGTGTGTGTGTGGTATAAATTGAATGTTGAGCGTTACTATTATTTTGTGTATATATATATTTTTAATTAAATGACGACCAAACGGAAGTGATGCTGGTAGGCACTCGCCAGAAACTTTCCCAGCTCCCTCCCTCTCTCCACCTTTAACTCGACAGCACCCCCCATCTCCCTCTCTGACTCGGCCAAAAACCTCGGCGTTATCCTTGATTCCTCTCTTTCCATGACCAGCTTCGTCTCCGCCACGGCCTAGGCATGCTACTTCCACCTCCGCCACATCAGTCAGATCAGAAAATACCTCACTACCGAAGCTGCCACCAAACTTGCTATCTCTCTCATCTTATCTCGCATCGACTACTGCAACTCTCTCCTTTCCGGCCTCCCTCACTCCACCACCTTCACTCTCCAGCGCGTACAGAACAATGCTGCCCGCCTCGTCCTCAGAAAGAAAAAATCCGACCACATCACTCCCCTGCTCAAACTCCTTCACTGGCTTCCTATCCCCCAACGCATCCAATACAAGATTCTGTCTCTCTGCTACAAATCCCTGAACAACTGCGCTCCCGCCTATCTCTCCAACTTACTTTTCCCCTAAATCCCTGCCCGCTTCCTCCGCTCCGCCTCTGACCCTCTTCGCCTCCACATGCCCCGCATCAAACTCAGCACTTTCGGCCCCCGCTCCTTCTCAGTATACGGTCCATCCACCTGGAACACCCCCTCACTCTCTCTCCGTCAGAAACACTCTCTCTCCTTCTACAAGTCCGCCCTCAAAACTCACCTCTTTCAACAGTTCTAGCACTATACCACACACTCCCCACCCCAGGCTGACTGTCGTAATGTATTTCTCTATTAAATTTGTGGTACGTGAGTCGTTGTCTAAAGCGTGCGCATGCGTGCGTGAGTTGTGAATGCGCGCTTAGAGTTATAATTATTATAAGATAAGCGCATTATAAATACCGTAATTATTATTATTATTATTATTATTATTATTATTATTATTATTATTATTATTATTATTATTATTGTGAACATTATTATTGCATGAAATAATGTGTGTAAATATAATGTCTTTATTATTATTATTATTATTATTATTATTATTATTATTATTATTATTATCAACCTATTTTATGTTGTAGATGTTAGCAACGTGAAGTTTGTAAAATGACAATTTGTTTTTGTTAAAACTTTTTACCATTGATAAATAAAGTTTTATCAGCATCTCTCTGATAAGATTTGGAACACGATTCCCGCAGATATTAGAGTAGCCTCTTCAGTCAAAACGTTCAGGACACAACCGCTGAAATATCTTAGAAGTAGATAAAATACTATTTCAGCTACATGTTACATGTGGTGTATCATGTCTGGCGGGTGCGCATTGGTATACCAGTCTACGCGTAGAACCCTACCGTTGGTGTGTGTGTGTCGCGCTTTTACTTTTGATTATAACTATTATTTCATTTTCATTCATGTACATATTAACTTTTTACCCTGATATGTGTGTGTGTGTGTGTGTGTGTGTGTGTGTGTGTGTGTGTGTGTGTGTGTGAGTGTGTGTGTGTGTGTTTATTCCTGTACATATTAACGTTTACTCCGATGTGCGCGCGGGATCGTGTGTGTGTGTGTGTGTGTGTGTGTGTGTGTGTGTGTGTGTGTGTGTGTGTGTGTGTGTGTGTGTGTGTGTGTGTGTGTGTGAGTGAGTGTGTTTGTGATGATGATGTACGCGTGAGCAAGGACATGATTGAAAACAGGTGTATGGCCTAATCATTTATCCTTGGAAAATAAAGTTTGATTTCATTTCATTTCATTCCTCTCTCTCTCTCTCTCTCTCTCTCTCTCTCTCTCTCTCTCTCTCTCTCTCTCTCTCTCTCTCTCTCTCTCTCTCTCCCTCGCACACACACACACACAAACACACACGTACACACACACACATACACGTTAACATATTCAAAGAGTCTAATCGCCATGAGAACACCTTAGTTGAGTTCTGCGTATTAAGTTTTATTATAAATATAAGAAATGCACCATATAAATACCATGTAACAAGAATAATAATAATAATAATAATAATAATAATAATAATAATAATAATAATAATAATAATTTAAAAAATATTAAATAATAATAACAATAAACAACTAATGCACCCTATTTATCGCCTGCGCGGTGAAATAAATACTTTAAACCCTAAGCGTAAAACACTTTTCTCTCTGTTTCTCTCCGTCAAGGCGCCAAACTATTTTGGCACATCTCTTAAATTACCACGGTCGATCTGTCTTTTTAACTGTAATGCATTCGTCTGACGCCAACCCACAATTCAGGAATATTGACCTTAGGGTTAAATGTGCTGAGATTTACTTTTGAATGAAAAAGAATTACTGAAATATCTTGTTACGTCATCTCTGCAGGGGTTGCCACGGGCGGTACCTGCACTACTGGACAGACGAACGAGTGCAAGACAACGGATGTGTGTGACGGCACTACATGCAGTAAGTGACACGGATTGATGTTTTGACGAGACTGTGCGTGCTGTGCCCATGAAAGTCCTCCTTTAGAAGCTTTAGAAACATATGAAAAGATCGCGTGTAAGCGTGCGGAAAGTCTTCATCCCGAATCATTTGGGAATACTCACAACAGACGTTGAACCTGCTATTGGGCAAAATGAGGTTGCTGCTTACGTACAGATAACCGTTTTTGATGCTATTTTGGATTGTCTGATCCTATCTGCTGCCTCATGAGATCAGAATATTATTGAAACGAGACACAACCGATGCATTTTAAGCGTTGTCCTATCATATTGGAAGTTTAATGATAGCTTATTGAAAGATAAAAACTTTGTTGAAATAATATACTGGCATTAAACTTCTCAAAGCGTAAGATCTGTTCGTTTTAAAGTAAATATTATTTTTAACCAGGATGCCATATTGGGGTACTGGTTTCTGAGAATGAAACATTTAGTAATGATATCGTCGCTAATGAGCTTAACAATGCGCATTGTTCCCATTTGAATTGACCTGTTATCCCACTCAGAACCCCTCTGTACTGAGCAACGATAAATCAGAGTCTAAATTGAAAAAGACTTGGAGAGCAAGTCGATCTGCAACATACTCTCTCCATATACATTACACTCAAAGGGCCTGTCTTGTCAACGTCACCCGGTATGTATGAGGCCTCGAAGCTTTCATTTCAGCTGTAAATTGGAGATCCAATAAGAAACAGTCAGACGTTAAACGGTGTCTGATGGGCGTGTTGAGTTTAAGATTGACATGGCGTTTACGTGCACACATTGAATGTGTCGTGACGGCCGGTCCTATTTCCATATTTGCAAATAGTTGTGTTTAACTGAAAAGTAGCTTTTTAGTGCTCATTCTAAGGTTGCAACACACACACACACACACACACACACACACACACACACACACACACACACACACACGCACACACGCACACACACACGCACACACACACACACACACACACACACACTCACATACACACAGAGATACACACACATAGTCTCTCTCTCTCTCTCCCTCTCTCTCTCTCTCTCTCTCTCTCTCTCTCTCTCTCTCTCACATACACACACACACACACACACACACACACACACACACACACACACACACGAGCACACACACACATGGAGACGAAAGCCTCAGAGTTTGTTACCTACCATTTTATGTGAAAATGGGTTCCCATATTTCTATTTATTCTAGGGCTCTGGAGTTCATGCGAATGTTTAGAACGCACCTTATAACTAAGCTCTACAACTTAAAATAAAATAGATATTTTCTAGAAACAGAGCCAATGGATGGAGAAAAATGGGTTTCTACCAATAAAGTATGTGCCTCTCCCACAAAAAAATGGCATTACAGTGAAAATGGGTGTCCTCGTCAAATTATTCATTTTAGCATGGACTATCTCAAGAAAATTTGGTGTCTGTAATAAGGTAAAGTTCACGGAATAATTTATTTGATGCTATTTTTCCACATTATTTGATTGTTGTCTTTTTTTTCAACTTAACGTATATTCCTTCTTTTTCCTGCATTAAAAATGGCAAGCACTATGACATAGTGAACAAATACCTCACTAAACATACCTCTGGTTGATTTGCTTATGATTGTTTGGTTGGGGTTGTGGGGGGAGGGGTTGGATGGGCGGGGGTAATGGTGGGTGGAGGGGGGAGGGGGCAGGGGGGGGGGGAGGATCGGTCGGTCATCACTTTTGGTTTTATAGAGCTGCTGAATGCTCTCTTATGAATGAAAGATCTTCATTATCCCTGGAATCAGTAGGTCATTTCAGAGGCGCGCACCGAGTTGCACATCAAACCTCTCACAAATACACATTTGGAGTGCACCAGATGGATCCATTTGGCCAAGTCCCACATTCCACACTATAGGACAGCTAAGACTAAGAAGCGATCGCGGCGTTTATAGCGCGGTACAAGGTTTAAAACTAAGAAACTGTTGTTTTTAGAAGCGTGTCGGGCAACATGTTTTTATTAAAACTGTTTTAAAACCTCTTTAAACTCAACCTTTGTTAATGTTAAAAGTGTTTTCAGTTACAGGTGTGTCGTAACTGTTAAGCGTCTATTCCAACGTAATAGCGCTGGATATCATAGTTTTCCCATTATCGCCTTCTCTCTTCGCTCAGCACTCGACTTTGCAGTCCTTCCCTCAAACTGGCAGCATACACACAAACAATACTTTACTATTACACCCTTTGGCAACATTAGGGTTTTTTTTTCCTCTGACCTAGCATTACATCGGAAAATGGTCCATCCAAGCCTGCACTCTTCATACTGCACTAAACGACCGACTGCAGCAGACGACGCACCTAAGGACAATGACTGTGTGACGTCATTTGCATTCAATCAATTTGTGCATACAATCTGACAGGAGTTGCAGTCGAAACGAAAGCATAACACCAACAAACCCACAAACAAAGCAACAGGTTGAACCAAAAGACAATAAGACAACAGCAGCCTCACCCAAAGTCTATACGTCCTCTCTCACACTGCGCACTCATTCAATCACTTCACTTCATAGCAACCGGCGCACGAATATATATAGGCTAAGTCGCTTGCGAATGAATACATGGATCTTAAGTTTGTCACTAGACATGACCTCCCTCCACATCACCCCGGAAGCACAACACAACAACACTTTTTTTTTAACAAAACAACCACACCCTCAAATAACAAACCTCATTTTGTAGCCACATAAACAATTTACTCCCTCAAACAACTAAAATACCACCACCACCACCCCCCACCACCCCCACCACCCTCTTCCTTTCGTATCTCTCCGTTTCAAATCGGCTCAGCGACGCAGTCGATCCATATCATCTATTAAGTTATTTAAAGATGAGAAAGGTGATGGCACACAAACACGCCCATTTTAAAGGTTTCGTGCATGCACACACACACACACAATGCTGGGACAAGTTTAAACACACTAGCAGGGTGCATTTTAAGCACAAAAGTGCAAGCAAAAACCTTGAAATGGGAAAAACTGATTTTTTTATTTTTTACAACTTCTTAAAGCAAGACAATGCAGAAACAAACCTCAGGAAAAAATGGGTGTCTGACTTGGGCACCCAGAATTTTACACACACCCATTTGCCATAAGGATGGTAAAGACTGTCACCCATTTCAGGTCTTTTATGCCCACACCCACACGCACACACATACACGTTAACACATTTGTTGAAACTAATGCACCCAGTTTATCGCTTTTTCGGTGAAATATCTACGTTAAGCACTAAAGGTTAAACAGTTTTCTCTCTGTTTCTCTCCGTCAAGGCGCCAAACTATTTTGGCGCTTCTCTTGAATTACCACGGTCGATCTGTCTCTTTAACTGTAATGCAGTCTCCTGATGCCAACCCACTATTCAGGAATATTGACCTTAGGGCTAAATGTGCTGATATTTATTTTTAAATAAATAAGAATTACTGAAATATCTTGTTACGTCATCTCTGCAGGGGTTGCCACGGGCGGTGCCTGCACTGCTGGACAGACGAATCAGTGCAAGTCCACGGATGTGTGTGAGGGCACTACATGCAGTAAGTAACACTGATTGATGTTTTGACGAGACTGTGCGTGCTGTGCTCGTGAAAGTACTACTTTGGAAGCTTTAAAAACATTTGTAAATATCGCGTGTAAGAGCGAGGAAAGTCTTCATTCCGAATATTTTGGGAATACTCACAACCTGCTACTGGGCAAAATGAGGTTGCTGCTTACGTACCGTAACTCACGCAGACTCTATCCAGTCGCACGTACAGACTCTCAGCACAACGGACGCACGCACCGCCACTGACTCAGTCGGGCGCATACACGCGGTTTAACACAAACACTATCTCTCTCCCTTCTATGGCCTTTTATGAAAATAAACAACAAAAACACTCAAAAGATTTTATACATCATACCTTCTCGCTACCTCACATTAACACCGCATACACATACACAACGTAAAGCCAGGCTAGGTAATTGTCCTCACAATCCAACCTGTGTCACTGGTGTTATCGTTCTGCACGTTCTGTTCTTCCACGTCTAGATGTGTCGTTCCTCGCGTCGCACGCTTCTGAGTAGTCCCCGTTTCTCGTGCCGTGGACGTCCTCGGGGCCTCCTGACTCGCTCCCGTAGCGCAGTCACTGATGACCCGGGTGTCTATGCACCGGCCGATCACTCCTCGAGTGATGAAATGACCTCACGTTAGGTCCTCTGGCGGCAGCCTCCGTTGACTGACGTCTCGGCTTCACGTCGCTCCGCTCCACACAATAACTCTGTACAATAAAGTCCTAATATCATAACACATGCTAAATGCTAAACACACATATATTGGATAATATGAGGTACCTTATGTAACCGGGCCGATACAAATAACTCTCATACGTTCATTCACACACAGGTGCAACATAACATTAACTACTTTCTTAACATCATAACTCTGTCACAACATTGAAACAGGCTATAACCTGACACTCTCGCCATACATTATTCCATACATTGGAAAAGACTATAATTAACCACGTACTACCTTCATAAACGACTTAGGCATACACACCTCACATTCCTTAGCTATCCATCTCGGTAAATAACTACATAGGAAAAGCACCAGTTATCTCAACTAGTTTCAAACCGACATAACTGAACCAAATCAACGCTACACAACCAAACTAAACTCTTACTCACGCATAATATCTTTAACTTAACAGCTGTCGATAATACATATAAAAAACATACTTGAATTCTAGATTTCAGAGTCTTGGAATACGGCTTGCACACACAACATACGTCCGTCCACACTGACAGAGTAGCCCCTACTTACTGAATTCACTACAGATCTTTTCGCCTGAACTCTCGCTAAAAACCCCTTAAAAAAAAAGAAGACAAAAACCCCAAACAAACAACAACCTATGATTACACGTGGCCTCGAGCATACACGGGATATTTGTCACAAGACAAACCGCTGACAACACCGTGCCACACATAAACACTGTGTGAACTCTATGCATGGGCATAGAGCTTCATCACACTTACAGATAACCGTTTTTATGCTATTTTGGAATGTCTGATCCTCTCTGCCGCCTTATCAGATCAGAAAATTATGGAGATGAGACAGAACCTATGCATTTTAAGGGTTGGGCTATCATATTGAAAGTTTAATGATAGCTCATTGAAAGATAAAAACTTTGTTGAAATAATATACTGCCATTAAACATTTAAAATATGAGATTTTGTTACGTGGTTGAGTTGTAGTCGAAGTATGATAAACACACCAGACGCACACACACGTAGAGTTCTTTAAAGTAAACCTCGTTCAGCTGCAATCCGTCACACGTGGCTTAAGGATGTAGACAATACTGGAGTAACAGTTCCAACAATATTTAATTCAGCGATGCGATATCCTCACAGTAATGCTCTTTCAAATGCACAAACTACTGAATACAAAGTCTCTTCTGCTATGTCCATACTACGACTCAAAGTTTCTCATACACAGCGTCTCTCTCAATAAACTGTGTGTCTCTACAACTGACAAAGCAAGACAATGTACTCACGGGCTTTCCCAGCGCCCTCCTTATATACACTATCAAAATCTAGAATCCTCTACGGAAATCATGAACTCAAACAACCAGAACGAAACACGCAGCCGAAGCTCATTAACATAAACTTTCCAGAAACAAAATATCAGGCTACAAAACACGGCTGCTCACTTCAGCTCTAAATTCTAGCGTATAATAAAGACACATAAAAGTATGGTATCCCTATCTATGATAGCTCAAAAAAGTACGAGAACATTCACCAAACAAAATAATGGCTGCTCGATACACGCGCACAGGAAAACAAAAAGTAGCGAAAATGTTGCGATGTCAAGTAACCCACGTGACACTTACGAGGCCACCAGACAGTGCGACCTGTCTACAACGTTCCGGACTAAACTTAACAAAACGAAATCGGCTCTACTCACGAACAAAAGAAAATCTTACTAAAAAAAACCACGTAAAATGTAACCGTGATAGCTCAAATAAACATCAGATCGTTACCTACGAATAACACATGTACGCTCTCACAGGATAACACAACCACAATCGTAACATTACCCCCCTCTTAAGAATGAAATTTCACAAAACAATTCTTCTCAAATTTAAAAATACGGTTGTGGCTGTGTACACCTACACAAAACCCTAAACAAAATATAACTTCACATCAAAAAGCAAATTAAAATAAACGTCTCAGTTCCTGTAAACAGTCCTAAGCATCGAAATGTTTCATACAAAAGTTCTGGACACAGAAATGTTCATTTAAACTGCTCTGCTCAGGTAATCTGCTCCAAAGTTCTGCGAACCCTTGATAGACTGTAGTTTAATGTCAAAATTCTGCAAGAACATCGCCCATCTCATAATACGAGAATTTGTAAACTTTGCAGCGTTTAGATAGTTCAAGGGCTGATGGTCTGTTTGGAGAACAAATGACACTCCCAGAAGGTACAGTTCGAATCGCCTTACTCCCCAAATGATGGCTAGGCACACCTTCTAGATGGTCGAGTAGTTTCTCTCAGCTCTGGTCAACTTTTTGCTGGCGTAGCTCACTGGGTGGAGTTTTCCGTTATCTTCTTGCATCAAGACTGCACCTACTCCTTCGTTGGAGGCGTCTGTTCTCAGGAAGAACGTTTTCAACGGGTCAGGAAGGTGTAGAACAGGCTTCTCGGTTAGGATGTCTCGAACCGCCTGGAATGCTCGCTCTTGGGCATCCTGCCACTTCACTATGTTAGGTTGTCCTTTCCTCAGCAGATCAGTCAGGGGTGCTGTGACTGCCGCAAAGTTTGGTATGAACTCCAAGTAGTAGTTCGCCAAGCCCATAAATGAGCGGACTTGCGTCTTGGTCGTAGGTCGCGGGGCATCCCTGATCTTCTGCACGTTGGCGTCGTGTAGTCCCTTTAAACCTTCGCTCAATTTATGTCCAATGAAGTCTATGTTGTCAGCTCCAAGAATACACTTGCTTGGACGGATGGTGAAATTCGCATCTGACAGTCTTTGGAACAGTTCTCGGAGGGCTTTGAGGTGATCCCCCCAAGTTTTGGTATGGATCAAAATGTCGTCCCAGTAAAAAACCACATTTTGCATATCTTCTAGGATCTTTTTCAGTCCTCTCTACAATCTGGCACCACTGTTCACCATACCAAAAGGCATTTTCAGGAACTCCCAATGACCGTCGGGTGTGACAAACGCTGTCTTGGGGATATCTTTTTCTGCAACCTTGATTTGCCAATACCCTTTGCTTAGGTCAATTTTGGAGAAAATTGGTGGTAAAAGAGCAAGACCGGTCCCACCCAGGTATGCATCCGGTCACTCTGGTCCCGACGCCTCAAAATATCCGAGCAGAAGAATGTGTTGCACTCGGGGGCGTTTCGATCGGTATTCGTAGTTAGTAACTACAGGCTCCGATTTACTCATCAGGGAACCAGCCTACAATTCGCAGTCCATTTCTTGGTGTCTTCCTCTAAGTGTGTCGCATTTAATTCCTTACATAAGGACATGTTATCCGTGTAGTCCTTGCATGTAATTGTAGTCCTGACGCGGCATTATTGATGTCCAGTATGGTCGCTTTCAAACCCTTGCAGTACTGATTCCTGACGCGGTGTTATTGATGTCTAGTATGAACGCTTTCAAATCCTTGCAGTATTCGCGATGCGGTGTTATTGATGTCAAGTATGATCGCTTCAAATCCTTGCAGGGTCCAGTCTTGTGTCGGGATCCGATTGTATCGCCGCGTCTTTTGTTCCCTCGGCGCTTGTGCCTGTCAGTTCCAAGGTCATTTCCTGCTCAGCGGGGCTTAGCCGCGATAAGACGCAAGGAACCGTTGGGCGGAGTTTGCGTGTATAGACGTGGGAGTCATATTTTTTGTTTATTAATCCGTCCGTTTTGACGGATCAATCCCAGACTTAGTGTCGTTGTTGTTGTTGATTCTTCGTGTATTCGTGTTTGTAGACGATGCCGGTTGTTTGTGTGGCTGTGTTGCCTTCCATGCGACAGACTAGTGTTTCTAGTATTGTCCTCTGCGTAGGTGGTATGCAGTGTTGCCGTGGTGCATATATCACAGTTGATGCTTTAAAATCAGCTTAATCATAGCTGTTGCTGCTGTTTTGGTGTGGCTGTCGTTTCGTTGATTGCTGTTGTTGCCGTTGGCTTGTTGGGCCGCCTGAATTGTATACCGTTTTGGTGGTAGGTGCCGGGTTTTGTCGTTGTATAAGGGCCTTCAATTCTTCGAGTGCTTCACAGAATAGTTGGCCTCGCTTGTTGCGAGCGTTCCAGTCCTCCTTTCACTTTTGTGCGCTTTAGAACGGGTTCTTTGTGACCAGTGTTGCCTGGTGTTGTAGATAAAAGTTGGTGCTGCGTAGTTTTGTGGTCGGTGTGAAGTAGACAATGTCCGTTTCCTCTATTCCTTAGTCCGTGTTGTAGACAAAGTGGCTTGCCTTTCTCGTTGGCGGGAGGTAAGTCTTTTAGCAAACAGTATGACGTCATAGCGTGTAGTGATTCATGACAGATGTCTCTTCAGTAGAGGGTTATGCCGTGGGGGGCTGCAGGGCCGATTGTTGGCCTCAGTTGAGTAGCTGGCTCACACGTGTCTTGTTAAAGCAGCAGAAAAAATAGGATCGCAGTGTAGTTTGTCGCTTGTTCTAGCTTGTCGATCGTGTGGTGTTAAATTTTCCACCTGGATTTCCAGCCTTGTGGGGGACGTGTTACTTGGTGGTTTTCGTTCCATCCACCTTTTTTCAGGTGTGGGGAGTGCGTTCCAACCACCCTATTATAGGTGTGGGAGTGGGTCTCAACCACCCTATTATAGGTGTGGGAGTGGGTCTCAACCACCCTATTATAGGTGTGGGAGTCGGTCTCAACCACCCTATTATAGGTGTGGGAGTGGGTCTCAACCACCCTATTATAGGTGTGGGAGAATGGTCGAAGAGCTCCTTCTTGCTTGTGGTTTTCTTGGTTGTATTCGTTCCATCCACCCTTTATCAGGCGTGGGGAATGGGTCTCAACCACCCTGTTTCAGGTGTGGGAAACCATCGATGACTTTCTTCTTCTTTGTAGTTCTCCCTTGACATAGATGTCTTGGGTCTTGATCGCCGTTTCTGGCGGAGTTAGGGCTGGCAGCTGTTGTTTCCTTCGTCGTCTCGCTTCGAATCGAGAAAAATCGGTCTCCACTGACCTTCTGGAAAGTTCTTCCGCTGTGGGCATAGGCTCTGGATCAAAGATTGTTAGTTTATTGAGTCTGCGATAGTCCACACACACTCGGTTAGATCCACCTGGTTTCTTCACGATGACAACTGGGGACGCATATGGTGACTTGGACTCTCTGATGACATTCAGACTCAGCATTTCCTTGATATCCTTTTTCAATTCTTCTCTCGTGTTATAAGGAAGACGATAAGGTTTGCTGCGAAGTGGCTCGTTTGACGTCAGGTTTATCGCGTGCTGGATGGTGTCTGTTGTCTCTGGGTCAGGTGTAAACCGATGCTCGAACTCTTGAGTCAGGACGCGCAGTTCTTCACGTTGAGTCTGGGTCAGATTCTGACCGAACTGGATATCTTTTACATTCTCTTTGTGTCAGAGTTCATTAAGGTCAAACAGGTTCTCGTCGTCTAGTCTTTCGTCATCAGCAAGACGCACCGATTCCGACGATTTTTGTTTGTCTTGACCTCTCGGTAGCTCCACCAGCCTGTCCCTATTCACGACAGCAGCTTCCGTGTTGTCCGCCACTTTTAAAGGAATGGTCTGGTGACTCTTCTTTGCTTGACTTCTCGTGGTAACAGAACATATTTCAGGTCTCCACTCTGGATCTGGATCGTCTGCGTTTCTGGCACCATCAATGTTTCCGATGATGAGGTCGTAGACTGGCGTCTTCACGCACAACGCCTTCACCTCTCCTGTCAAGTATGGGGTGTCCACACTGACTTTGGCAAGGGGGATAATCCTTACAGTTCCGTCAGCCAAAATGAGGGTGGTCCACTCCTGTAGCTTCTGGTCTTCAGCTACTAGGTCCTCTCTCACGATGATGCAGCTACAACCAGTGTCTCTCAACACTCTCACTGGTGTGTCGCCGACGAATACTGACACCACCGGCATGTTCGGCACTTCATTCTCAGGCAGCGCGATGTTTGAGACTGGTAAAAATGTAGTCCCATCTCCTACTGGGATGCGTTCATTCTTTCTGAAAGATTCAATCAGTTCTGGTGTCGCTCGCTTTTCTCTAGACTCAAAGTCATTGGATGACGTCACATCATTGGCTAATACAGCGGCAGCTCTGTGTTGAGACGTGGTACTGCTTCTGCCTGCTATCCCACGATCTTGGTTGGATCTTCTGATGTTGTCGCCTCGGGGAACATCTTTAGAAGGACACCGTATCGCTTTGTGACCTTTCTTTCCACAGAGAAAGTATGTCAGGTTCTCCACCGGCTTGTATCTCGGGGTGTCTCTGACATTATGGATTTCCTCTGCTGGTGTAGACACACGCTGTGGCTTACTGGACCCGAACTTCATGTTGTGAGCGTCAAGGTATCTTTGAGCGAAGTCGGCCAGGGCCTTTAGTGACTGGTCTTTTTGCTCTCTAAGGTGGGCGGACAGGTCCTTAGAACATGCGCTGAAAACTTGTTCTTTGATGATGAGGTCGCACAGGTCTTGGTACTCTCTGTTTAGGCCAGACAGCTCTATCCATTTCTCCAGGTAGCTTCTAATTCTCTCAATGAATAGGCCTGGTGTTTCTCCTTCTTCAGGCTTGCAGTTCCGAAATCGTCTCCTGTAACCCTCTTCAGTGAAGTCGTACTGTCTCAACAGGGCGGCTTTCAACTGAGTATAATCTTCGGCTTCTTCTCTTGGCAAACGGGTGTAAAATTCAAGCGCTTTGCCAGTTAGAAGTGCGCTCAGTTTAATAGGCCAAGTCTCTTGTTTCCAATTGTTGCTATGTGCGAAGCGCTCGAATCGCTCCAGATAAGCGTCCATCTTATCTGAATTTTCAATGAAAGGTGGAAGTTTTGGCGCACGGGCTGTTTGTTCTCTGCTCGCTAATGCTGTTGCTTCATTAGTTCTCTGGCTCTGTGCCTCTATCTCCATCTGCTTTAGATGAATTTCGTGTTGACGTTGCCTCTCCGCCTCTTCTCTCTCCTCTTCTCGTTGTTTCTCTGCTTCTCTTCGCTGTTTCTCTGCTTCTTCTGCTTGGATTTCGAGTCTCCTGATTTCACGTTCTTTGGCTCTTTCTTCTCTTTCCAGTCTCTCCTTTTCTTCTCTCTCTCGTCTCTTTTCTTCTTTCTCCTCACTCCCCTTTACAAACTCGAGGAGTTGAGCTCCTTCGAGTCCACATTCCTTTCCAATTTTCAGGAATGTCTCCAATTCCGATGTCGCCATCTCTGCTTTTCACTGCTGGCTGTTTTCTCCTGCTACCCTTTCCACTGAACCAACTGAAGAGATCTCGTCGGGGTCGCCAAAATGTTACGTGGTGGGTTTGTAGTCGAAGTATGATAAACACACCAGACGCACACACACGTAGAGTTCTTTAAAGTAAACCTCGTTCAGCTGCAATACGTCACACGTGGCTTAAGGATGTAGACAATACTGGATAACAGTTCCAAGAATATTTAATTCAGCGATGCAATATCCTCACAGTAATGCTCTTTCAAATGCACAAACTACTGAATACAAAGTCTCTTCTGCTATGTCCATACTACGACTCAAAGTGTCTCATACACAGCGTCTCTCTCAATAAACTGTGTGTCTCTACAACTGACAAAGCAAGACAATGTACTCACGGGCTTTCCCAGCACCCTCCTTATATACACTATCAAAATCTAGAATCTTCTACGGAAATCATGAACTCAAACAACCAGAACGAAACACGCAGCCGAAGCTCATTAACATAAACTTTCCAGAAACAAAATATCAGGCTACAAAACACGGCTGCTCACTTCATCTCTAAATTCTAGCGTATAATAAAGACACATAAAAGTATGGTATCCCTATCTATGATAGCTCAAAAACGTACGAGAACATTCACCAAACAAAATAATGGCTGCTCGATACACGCGCACAGGAAAACAAAAAGTAGCGAAAATGTTGCGATGTCAACTAACCCACGTGACACTTACGAGGCCACCAGACAGTGCGACCTGTCTACAACGTTCCGGACTAAACTTAACAAAACGAAATCGGCTCTACTCACGAACAAAAGAAAATCTTACTAAAAAAAAACACGTGAATTGTAACCGTGATAGCTCAAATAAACATCAGATCGTTACCTACGAATAACACATGTACGCTCTCACAGGATAACACAACCACAATCGTAACAGATTTGTTGGTTTTAAAGTAAATATAATGTTTAACCTGGATGTCACAATAGAGTAATGGTTTCTGAGAATGAAACACTTACTAATGATATCGTCGTAAATGAGCTAAAGAATGCGCATTGTTCTCATTCGAATTCACCAGTTATCCCAGTCCGGACCCTCTTTCTACTGAACAACGATAAATCAGCGTCTAAATTAAAAAAGACAAGGAGAGCACGTCGATCTGCAACACACGCTCTCCATATACATTACACTCAAAGAGCCTGACCTGTCCACATAACCCAGTATGTCTGAGGCCTCGAAGCTTTCATTTTAGCTGTAAACTGGAGATCCAATCAGAAACAGTCAGACATCAAACGGTGTCTGATAGGCGCGCCACAGATAAGATTGACATGGAGTTTACGTGCACATACTGTATGTGTCGTGACGGCCGGTCCTATTTCCATATTTGCAAATAGTTGTGTTTAACTGAAAATTAGTGCTCATTCTAAGGTTGCAAAACACACACACATACACACACACACACACACACACACACACACACACACACACACACACACACACACACACACACACGCACGCACGCACGCACACACACACACACATTCTCTCTCCCTCTCTCCCTCTCTCTCTCTCTCTCTCTCTATCTTTATCTCTCTCTCTCTCTCTCTCTCTCTCTCTCTCTCTCTAGCTCTCTCTCTCTCTCTCTCTCTCTCTCTCTCTCTCTCTCTCTCTCTCTCTCTTTCTCTCTGTGTGTCTCTCTCTCTCTCTCTGTCTCTCTCTCTCTCTCTTGATTGAGAAGTTAACTCATGAACAGAACAGTCTGTCCACACAAGTGACGAAACTTGCACTCAGCAAAGACACACACGGCGCTACGCTTCGTACGCTGAAAAAACAAATTGAATCCCTGCCACCTTCAACAAAATCCAGTACCACACTGCCCGTCCAAGACCCGGGTACAAGCCAGTCCCTATCAAACTTCCCATCTCCCTCAAACTGCAACAAGCACGTCAGTATGCAGGACTCGTCATCAACCAATAGCACACCAGTGACTTCACAACGCCTGTCGTTAACAAGCGGAACTCCTAACTCAGCTGTTAATATTGCCACGCGTAATCGCTTCGCAGCCCTTGCCACAGATGATGATTGTGATGTAATCACACACGGACTATTGCAAGAAGCTGAACAGACAACCACGTTTGCACCCGTTACCAAGACTCCGTATGACCACCTCTGCAACATGAACATCAGGTCAGATTCTAACGTTCTGCTGCTCGGCGACTCCATTATGAAGCGGGTCAGCGAACGAAAAATGTCGGATACAGACTGCAACGTGCAGAACCTGGCAGTGTCCGGCCTATCAGTCGAGGCCTTGGGCAAGTGGCTTACAAACCTCCCCCCTACTCCACGTATCCGCCATGTAGTTTTTCACGTAGGGATCAACAGCTGCTGCGACAACCAGGATCCCGTTCCGACACACACCTGGCTGAGGCTAATCCATCTAGTGTCCGTCGCATTCCCACGTGCTACACTCCAGGCCTCCTCCATCATCCCTCCCTACAGCAGTCACCACGCCCTGTCACGACCTGCACGCCTGTCCAACGTCAACCTGAAACAGGCCTGTCAACAAACAAACACTCAGTTTGTTGACCACACCTCCACTTTCCTGACAAAGAACGGCGCTCCCAAGCAAGTCATGTACAGGCGTGACAACACCATGACCCACCCCAGTGACGAGGGCATTAAACTGATTGCCTTCAAGATCCGCTACGGCGACCCTCCCCGCGGCCCCCACCACCAACAGAGAGACGCCGGGGGGCACAGTCAACGGGGCGTGTCCAGCCTACCTATAAGCCGTAACGTGACACGTGGCGAGAAAAAGCCGCAAGGCAACTTGTTGTCGGACCTTGGCGGATCGCATCCTTTGATGTTCGACGCCCAGAACCGCCAACAGTTTCATTCAACGTCGACCAGCCAGCTTAACCAATCAGCGCCCGACAATGGGTTGGGGAGCAAACAACGCCGAGCACGTCAGGGGCCCCAGCTCCAGTCTTCAGACTTCCCGCCACTAGTGCCAGCAGGAACAGGGCCTATCGTTCCGCCAATGGCCGCCCCACCCACCAACGCCTGGTTCCAGAGTCAGGGAGCGGAGACCAACACGGCCCTGGACCCTCAACACCTGCTGAAGTTGCTGGCTCAGTTTCTAAGACCGTTTGTCTGAAGGACATCCCGCTGCCTCTTTTACTTCCAGGGCCAAGAGCTATAGACTTTAGGATGTTGTCTTTGTTCTAACCACACGAGGAGCGATGGATGGACCTTTATCGATGGAGGTTTTGTCCGATCAGCTCTGCGCCGCGCACAGCTGGTCGGTTACTACTTTCCGGCTTTCAGGGTCGATTAGTCGTTCCTACTTGGCGCTGGAAGTAAAAAAGGTACGCATATACACTCCGTGTGTGTGTGTGTGTGTATGTGTGTGAGTATGTGTGTTTGTGTGTGTGTAGGTGTAGGTGTGAAGGTGTCATCAAACACGCTCGATCTGATATTATAGTAACGACTTATTTAGTTGTCTGGTTTTGACAGTGACTCAGTAGTTTAAAGATTAATTCCTTATGTGACAGAGACACATGGTTGACAGCTACACCTGGTTGCACTAGTGCTTGGTCGTATATGTGAAACTGTTACACATAATAGTACAGTGAGTTTGCACTGCAAACTGTAAGTTATGCAAATATTTTAACTTGCATGACTACTGTACTTGTTCTGTTTCGGACAGCCCGTACACCTGACTCAGTTTACGATCATCGAAGTGAAATCAAACGACTGGTGTATCTGTTTTCACATTCACTCCGCACTCTCGGACTCGTATATTATATGTTTGCAGTGGCGAAGCAAGTGTGTTTTAATAGCATATGGACTTCATTTCACGTGAACTTTGATATTAACTCTTGTCTGGTTCTTATATTTCGTACTTGTAGTCACTATACTTTCACTTCCATTTTTATTTCGGGGGTGCTACATCACACGGTTCTTGAAGTTAACCGTTCAGTTTACTTACCGACACTTGATTTAACTTCATTTTAGTTGTGTGGGTTTTTTTTTCCTGTAGATATTTACTTGTATGTGTATTCGTTTTCTAGTTTTTGCTTTGGTACTTTGTGTTGATATTTTGTTACCTGGTTCTTTAAACATTGTAAAGCCATGCGCGGACCATCGAAAAAAGGACAAAGATTCCGTATCGGTCAGCTCAATGTCTACCACCTAGCAAACAAAGTTCAAGATGTCTGTGTTTATGTTAATTCCCCCGACTATTTTCACCTAATGGGTTTAACCGAAACTCGGTTGGCCTCCCACATCAGTAATGAAGCCATCACCATCCCAAATTATTCTATTATTAGGAGAGATCCGTCAGTCCAGGGTGAGACAGGTGTAGCGGTATACATCCATCAATCAATTCTACACATAACCCGCAGGAGACAAGACCTAGAAACGGATGATGTAGAATGTATTTGGGTAGAAATCAAACACTCTAAATCCCCTCCTTTGCTTGTCGGGTTTCTGTATCGAAACCCTGCAGCCACCTTTGAGTGGTACGATAGCTTTCTACACATGATCGATAAAACAGACATTCAGACCAAAGATGTTCTGCTTCTTGGAGATTTTAATATTGACTTTCTGAAACCTCATCCATCATGGGAGTGTACTACTACCTTAGTCGGTCTCCAACAAATGGTGACATCCCCCACGAGAGTTACGCCAACATCAGCCACAATTATAGACCATATCTATACCAACAAACCTCTCGCAGTTAGCAACACTCAAGTTGATAGTCTGAGTGTCAGCGACCACTATCCAGTTAGCTGCATATGGCTGTCAAAACTTCCAAAAATGAAAAAGCAAGGCCACACGTGCATCACTTATAGATCATTTAAAAACTTTAATGAAATTGCCTTTTTGACTGATTTAGATAGAGCACAGTTCACGGACGTTTATAACGATAGTGACCCAAACAAAGCATTGGACACCTGGTACCGCGTCTTTCTCGGTGTCCTGAATAAACACGCGCCCCTGAAGCAAAAGAGAGTTAAGTACGCCGCCTTACCACCCTGGCTAACTGCGGATCTGATAGAGGCTATGGAACACAGGGACGAGCTAAAAAAAACGAAGCGTTTTGCTGAATACAAAACACAGCGTAATCGCGTAAAATCAATGGTTTTAGAAGCAAGAAAATCTCTCTTCAGTAAGGTAGTTAAGCAAAGTAAAGACTCCTCCACTGTATGGCGTGCCATAAATTTAGTAACCAAAGGTACAAGTAAAAGTAGTGCGTCTTTACCACCCCACCTCACTGCAAACAGTTTTAACGACCATTTTGTCTCTGTGGCGGAATCACTAATGCCACTGGGAAATAACTCACATGAGTATATTTGTCCAGACAAATTACTAGACTACTGTAACCAGAAAAATAAAAACAACGAACCTTTCATCATACCGCCTATAGCGGTTCATGAAGTGGGCAGATTAATTACCTCGATGGAAAATAAAAAGTCATCCGGGCCTGATGAGATCAGCTCAAAAATACTCAAGACATCTCTTCCATATATCGTTGAGAGTCTCACGTACATCTACAATCTCTGTATAAAACAAAACTGTTTTCCGGATGTATTTAAAGATGCAAAAGTAATCCCACTACCAAAATCAAAAGATCTAAGTGAAATTAATAATTTTCGTCCCATTTCATTACTACCAGTTTTGTCAAAGCCTTTAGAGAGGCATATTCATAAACATCTATCTAAATATTTAGAAAACCGAAATCTTATCCATCCATTGCAGTCAGGTTTCAGACCAAACCATTCCTGCCATACTGCGCTGATTAGGATGACAGACACCTGGTTAGCATCTATCAATGAATCCAAACTAACAGGTGTAGTCTTTTTAGACTTCCGTAAAGCTTTTGATTTAGTAAACTATGATATATTGATAAAGAAAATTTCGTTGTACACCAACAGCGCTGCCACGTTCTTCAAATCCTACTTGGATGACAGAAGACAAAAAGTCCTTCTTAATGGTACATATTCTAATCACCGCTTAGTCAAGCATGGCGTGCCCCAGGGCTCTATTTTAGGCCCTCTTTTATTTTGTTTGTTCATTAACGACCTTCCGCTCACAATTAACGATCATAATGTTTCATGCGATATGTTCGCGGATGATGCTGCAATACACATGCCCGACGAGGATTTATCTATTATTGATACACGCCTACAAAGCGCACTACAAGACATTGACAGCTGGTGTAGTAACAACTCCATGATCCTAAACCCAGCGAAGACTGAATGTATGGTATTAAGTACCCGTCAAAAGCACCAGCTAGGCTCTCTCTCACTCAGCTTGTCTCTTCAAGGAAAACCCATCAGTCAAGTAACAGAACATCGTCTTCTCGGTGTTACTGTAGATAACCAGTTTAAATGGCAGTGTCATATTACTAACATATGCAACATAATATCAAAGAAACTTTACATTTTAGCCAAATTAAAATATATCACTGATGTAGAAACACGTAAACTGTTCTTTAACGCCCACATCAGGTCACATATCGACTATGCTTCTACAGTGTGGGATGGAGCAAGCGAGGTCCACTTGAAGAGACTGAACGCTCTTCATCGTAGAGCCGCAAAACTTATCCTAACTGATCCTAACTCAACTACCGATAATAAACTGAAAACCTTGGAGATTCTTCCCCTGAAAAATCACTTAATGTACAATAAGGGAATAATTATGTTCAAAACATTGAATAGCAAAATGCCTGATTATATTAATAAACTATTTTCCTTTCCATCACCAACGTACTCAAGATCAAGGCAATTCATTATTGTACCACGACCTAGAATCGATCTCTACAAGACAAGTTTAGCGTTCTCAGGCCATAGCCTGTGGAACAATTTGCCTAGGAAAGTTACAACAGCAACAACCCTTTCTTATTTTAGAGCCAGTATTTTCAATTACCTCACGTCATTATCTTAATACTTTCACTGCGACCCTATAATACTCAGTGTGTGCGTGTGTGTGTGTGTGTGTGTGTGTGTGTGTGTGTGTGTGTGTGTGTGTGTGTGTGTGTGTGTGTGTGTGTGTGTGTGTGTGCGCACGTTTTTGTTGTTGTTGTTGTTGCTGGTTTTGTTTTGTTTTTATATCATTTATTCTTCTTCTTCTTTTTTTTTCTATTTCTTTTTTCTCATATAATATTTTCACACTTTGTGCATTATTTGTAGATTAGCAACGGCAAGTTCGAAAAATGGTTGTGCCAGCCAAAACTTTCACCGTTGTAAAATAAAGAATCATTGTCATTGTCATTGTCATTGTCATTGTCATTGTCTCTCTCTCTCTCTCTCTCTCTCTCTCTCTCTCTCTCTCTCTCTCTCTCTCTCTCTCTCTCTCTCTCTCTCTCTCCGAAGGTCAACTTTATTGACAACGAACAAGTGTTCTACACAAAGACCCGCGAGGTAAAGAGCGGGTGGTTTAGAGACTCCTTCCATCCGAACAAGTGGGGCACCAGTGCTCTCGCTGTAAACATCAAGCGGGCGTACTCTGGCCGTACCTCCAACAACGTAACCCGCCCCACTGAGGTTAAACACCAAAACCCACGCCACCACGGACAGTTAAATGTATTCCGGCATGGCGGTAAAAACGGGCATCCCGGCCAAAGAGAGGAAGGGCCTCAACACAGTCAGCGCACTCAGCACGCAGCCAGTTCAAGCCTGGCCCCCAGATTCCGCCAGGAGCAGTCTGTGAGAAAAGTCTTCAGACTGGCGCCCCGATTCCACCAAGAGCAGGCTTTTGCAAAAGACTCCAGTCAGCACGATCCGAACCATGCGGACAGTACACCAGCGCCGTTTGCGTATGGCGGTGGATCAAAGGCCGGGGTTGCTCCAGAACACAAGCCACAGCAGCCCGGCTAGGATCTCACCTCAACACTCATGGGCGCCCCTTCCTACATGGCAGGCGGTCGACCTGTGTACCCCTACCCCAACCCCACAACTTTCCCCTACCCCCCGCCGCCCCCACCCCCTGGAGTGCTGCAGCTTATTGAGAATGAATGAGCCGTCTTGTTTTCACTGCTTCAAAAGTTCAGGCACAGGCCGGAAATTAGGACACGCGTACCTCCTTGGCTTGACGTCGCGAACGAAGATTTTATAGGAGTTGCCCACGACGTCTGCAGGCTTGTTCGTGGCTGCGGAGGCCAATCCGAGACAGGCAGGTTCGACCGCAGTGGCTGCAGGGGAAGGTATGGCCAGGGTTCTGAGCTGCGGCATCTCTGTTTTTTCTCCTGAGCCGCTTGTCCTTAAGGCTAGCTCTGTGAGAGACCTCAAAGGAGACAGCTGCCTTGTAAATGGTGGAGCGCCAGGTGTCACGGTCCGCAGCAAGCAAAGACCACTGGTGGTGGTCGATTTGGCAGGCACTAAGTGACTTCTTGAGACAGTCTTTGTATCTCTTCTTTGGTGCCCCTCTGTCACGGTGTCCAGTAGCAAGCTCGCCGAACACGGTGATCTTTGGTAGGCGATGATCCTCCATCATGGAGACATGCCCCGCCCAGCGGAGCTGCGTCCGCAGCAGCAAAGCCTCGATGCTCACAGTTTCAGCCTGTTCAAGGACCTCGACGTTGGTGACATAGTCACTCCAGTGAATGCCCAGGATGGTACGCAGGCAGCGCTGGTGGAAGCGTTCGAGGAGTCGTAGTTGGCTGCGGTAGAGGGCCCAGGACTCGGAACCATACAGCAGGGTGGTGAGGACCACAGCTCTGTACACGCTGATCTTGGTGCCTGTTTTCAGCTGTTGATTGTGCCACACCCGCTTGAAAAGTCGCCCGAAAGCGCTGTTCGCTTTTGCCAGCCTGCTGTCAAGCTCCTTGTCCAGCTTGGCGTCCGACGTGATAACGCAGCCAAGGTAAGTAAACTGGTGCACTGACTTTAGTTCAGACTCGCCAATGGTGATGTGAGGAGGGCGATACACTGTCTTGGGTGCCGGCTGATGGAGGACCTCTGTCTTTTTCAGACTGACCTCGAGTCCAAAGAGCTGGGCAGCATCTGCGAAGCAAGACGTGATGCGCTGCAGGGCTCTCTCTGTGTGTGCAACGAGGGCAGCATCATCAGCAAAAAGCAGCTCACGAATCAGTTGGTCTAGGGTTTTTGTGTGGGCCTGCAGTCGTCTGAGGTTGAACAGGCTGCCATCGAGACGATACCTGATGTACACTGCATCGTCATAATCGAGGTCCACTGTGGCCTGCTTCAACATCATGCTAAAAAAGATGGTGAAGAGGGTCGGTGCCAGCACGCAGCCCTGCTTTACGCCGTTGAGAATAGGGAATGGTTCTGAGAGGTCATTGTTGAGTCTGACCTGGCCTTGCTGGTCCTCGTGTAGCTGGACAATCATGTTGAGGAACTTTGGGGGACAGCCAAGTCGCTCCAGGATCTGCCACATGCCTTGCCTGCTCACAGTGTCGAACGCTTTTGTTAGGTCGACAAATGTTACGTACAGCCCTTTGTTCTGCTCGCGGCACTTCTCCTGTAGCTGTCTCAGCAGAAAGACCATATCGGTGGTGCTCCTGTTTGCTCTGAAGCCACACTGGCCCTCTGGGAGTTGGTCTTCAGCGATGGCAGGTACCAGCCGATTCAGGAGCAGCCTTGCAAGGATTTTCCCAGCAATGGACAGCAGGGTAATTCCCCGATAGTTGGAACAGTCAGACTTCTCGCCTTTGTTCTTGTACAGGGTGATAACGACTGCATCACGGAGATCTTTTGGTAGTGTTCCTTCCTCCCAGCAGCAGAGAAAGAGGTCATGGAGCTTGTTGTGCAGTGCTGTGCCTCCATGTTTCCAGATCTCTGGCGGTATTCCATCAATGCCTGCTGCTTTGCCACTCTTGAGCTGGTGGATGGCTGTGAGGGTCTCTTCAGCGGTGGGCGGTTCGTCCAATTCAACCTTTACTGGGAGGTGTGGGATTTGTAGGATGACTGCTTCTTGAACAGTGCGCTCAGCGCTGAAGAGGCTCTGAAAGTATTCCGACCAGCGGTTCAAGATGGAGGTATTATCTGTGAGGAGTGCCTGGCCATTCGCGCTTCGCAGGGGACTTTGTACCAGGTGCCTGGGGCCATACACTGCTTTCAGTGCTTCGTAGAAGCCCCTGTAGTCACCATTGTCAGCACAAAGCTGGGTCCTCTGTGCAAGTCTGGTCCACCACTCATTCTGGAGATCTCTGAGCTTGCGCTGGAGACTGCTGCAGACGAGGCGGAAGGCAGACTTCTTCACAGGGCAGGAAGGCTGGGCTAAGTGGGCCTGATGGGCGGCTCTTTTTTTTTGCTAGGTGTTCCTGGATCTCTACATCGTTTTCGTCAAACCAGTCTTTGTTCTTCTTTCTGGCGAAACCCAAGACTTCTGCAGAGGATTTTGCAATAGCAGTTTTCAGTTGTTCCCAAAGTGTTTCAGGGGAGGAGTCTACTGGGTCCGCTGTGTCTTTGAGCCTGCGCTGTAAATCTGTCTGAAAGGCAGCTTTCACATCGTCACGCTGAAGGCTGGCAACATCAAGCTTTTTCTTTGGGGGCCCCCATTTCTTGGGTTTTGGCTTGAAGTGGAGCCTGAGTTTGCAGCGGACAAGGCGGTGGTCAGTGTGGCACTCTGCGCTGGGCATCACTCTGGTGAGGAGGACGTCACTGCGGTCCCTCTGACGCACTAGGACATAGTCGATAAGGTGCCAGTGTTTGGAGCGAGGATGCATCCAGGTGGTCTTTCGACTGGCCTTTTGCTGAAAAGTAGTGTTGGTGATGACCAGTTGCTGCTCCGCACAGAACTCCAACAGTAGGCGGCCATTGTCATTGCAGTTCCCCACGCCATGCTTGCCGAGGACTCCTTTCCAGGCTTCAGAGTCCTGGCCCACTCTGGCGTTGAAGTCGCCAAGGATGATGACTTTGTCGTCTGCAGGGGTACTCTGTAGGAGGCTGCGCAGGTCAGTGTAAAACTTGTCCTTTTCAGCAGGCTCTGCCAGGAGGGTTGGGGAGTACACACTGAGAAGGGTGACGTGCTGCTGGTGTCTCAGTGGAAGGCGCATGGACATGATGCGGTCTGAGTGGCCCGTTGGTAGGTTTTCTAGCTTAGTCGCAATGGATGTCTTGACCATGAAACCCACGCCTGAAAGCCGACTTTCTGATGCAGGCCTGCCTGACCAGTAGAGTGTGTACCCAGCACCAAGTTCTTGGAGGCTGCCTTCGTCCGGAAGGCGTACTTCGCTGAGCGCGGCGATGTCGATGTTTAACCTCCGGAATTCATGGGCAATGAGGGCGGAGCGACGTTCAGGGCGTCCGCTGTCTGCTTTGTCGAGCATGGTACGGACGTTCCAGAATGCTACGTTGAGTCCGGTCGTGGTCGTCATGAGAGTGGATCCGTTATTCTTTCTTGTTTTTTGACCGCAGGAGAAGATGCCCGTTGACCGCGGCTAGCCAAGTGGGGTTGCGAGGGGACGAGCTTTGGTTAGGCCACCTTTTCTAGGCCCCTCTCCGTGTGGAGCAAGCAGTGCTGTCCCTAGAGAAGGCTGCCTGGTCGTTCAGGGTGTGCCGAGTGATGTTGTCATCCCCAGGTCAACATCAGGCGACCAATATCCTGAACCGCCTGCATGCAGGTTTGAGACTGCGGCTTCCAGTGACATATTTCACCTGCCGTTTCGCCCCTTGCCCGTCGCTACAGGACTTGGAATGGTCAGTGTCATGGCCCGTGGACGTTTGCTAAAGCCTGCGCGGTGGAGCTTTTTGGTGGAGTGCAGTGTGCGCAGTACTGGCCCCACCCTTTAAACCCTTGGTTCATCTGCCATGGCCTAGCAAGCTGGGACGATGGCATCGAGGTCCTCGGGTCGTAGGTTTTATATCAGACTGTCCTTGTCCTAGTCTCTGGCTCAAAAGCCTTCCCCGGAGACACGGGGGCTTTGATGTCAGGGGTTTCCTCCCTTAGCCTTTCCGCAGCCAAGCGGCCAGGCCTGCAAGGCAGCAGGCGGTGGTGATAGCAATTTCGACAGTGTATAAATATTAGTAGGACACGCCTTTCTAATTTTGACAGCGTGTGTTTGAGTCGTGATTTGCATCAGTTTCTTCTTGTTTCATAAAGTTCCACTGTGCGCGTTTTGTTGACAATTATTGACAAACTGCTATTGTCATTTCACGATTTCAATACACCTTTTTCACTTTGCGATTTTAAAAATTATTTATAGTTGCACCATTTTCTTAGACTTTAAATTTGTTCTTGTTTTTCTTTTTTCTTATTTTTAATTCGTCAAAATAGCTTTGTGTATTACGAACTTCGTCGCAGGTGAACATGCATAGTTCCTTGGCAAGTTATGTTTCATTTGTTTTCTTTTACAGTTGCTGATTTGTTTATTTTTAATAATAATAATAATAATAATAATAATAATAATAATAATAATAATAATAATAATAATAATAATAATAATGCGGGTATTATATAGGCGCTTTTTCTCAATTTTTGGACAAATCGACTCAAAGCGCCGCGAATTGAAACCCAACACGCACACTTACGTGACAGACACTGATTTACTCTGAAGAAAAACACAGTACAAGACAGACGAAGGTTCAGCTCAGCAACTGAAGTTACAGAACATTTTGGATCGCTTGTATTTATTAAATTTATAAAGTGACCTTAAACCGGTACCAAAGTGTGTGGGGAGGGGGGTGGGAGTGTGTTGACATAACCAAGCAAGAAAACCGTAAAACATTCTGTTAAACTAAGCACCTGATAAACATTGTGATTTTCCGCCCTGTATTGTTTTATTGAGCTTTTTTTAAGCATTCTATACATATTGATATTAGTTGCTTTTTTTTTTCTTTTTTTTTTTTCTTTCTTTTTTTTTTTTTTGGGGGGGGGGGGGGGGGATTTTTTTTCGGTGACCATATTTGTATTATATCTCTCGCTACATTTGCGTTTTACCGACATGTAAAATCGTAATCTAAATACTGTTCCGAAACGAACAGACGAACTGAGAATTGGCCATCTTAACATATACAATCTAGTTAACAAGGTTCCCGATTTATCTCTGTTCCTAAACACGCCCTTACATTTTCATATTTTTGGTGTGTCCGAGTCAAGGCTTAAAAGTTCAATAGGGATAACTCCATTTCTGTCCCAAACTTCTCAGCACTCCGCAGAGATGACTCAAGCCCTCATCACACTGGACAAGCAGTATATATACATAATTCAATATGTGTTAACGTCAAACGGCGAAAAAACTTAGAGTAGGCATAATTGGAAAGCTTGAGGGTAGAAGTGAAAACATCGAAATCAAACTCTGTCCTCATTGGCTTTATTTATAGAAATCCCGCAGCCAGCTGGGACTGGTATGATGACTTCATAGCAACGATGGATAGCATTAATCAAAACAAAGCTGACGTTGTTCTTTTGGGCGATTTTAATATAGATCTTTCTAAATCGAAAGGGTCCAATGCTGCATGAGTGTCATAAACAGCACTATTCGGTTTAGAACTGTTAGTTAAAACCGCCACTAGAACCACATGTACATCTTCAACTCTGATTGATCATATTTATGTGACAAATGATGATAAAATATCAAATGTATATGTTCCCTCCTTAGCTGTCAGCGACCATAACCCAGAATGTTGAAGAGTCTCCATGAAACTAGACAAAGAGAACGCAAAGAGACATAAAACAATTAAATATCGTTCTTTCAAAAGAATAAATAAATAAATAAAATATTGGCGACTTTCTGCGGGATCTGCTCAATACTCCTTTCAGTGACGTGTATAACCACACTTCTCCTGACAGTGCTCTGTCGTACTGGATGGATCTATTCTATGGGGTCCAAAATAAGCATGCACCCATTTGAGAAAAACGAGTTAAGCACTCTACCCTACCACCCTGGTTAACCACACTTCTCCTGACAGTGCCCTGTCGTACTGGATGGATCTATTCCTTGGGGTCCAAAATAAGCATGCGCCCATACGAGAAAAACGAGTTAAGCACTCTACCCTGCCACCCTGGTTAACAGTAGATATCAAACAGGCCATGTCATTTAGAGACAAACTTAAGAAAGAAAAACAGTTTGATGAATATAAGAAACAACGAAATCGTATTAAATACCTATTGAGAGCGTCAAAAAAATGTTCTTCCATGAAATGATTAGGGAAAACAAAGATACAGCATCGGTTTGGAAAGCCCTGAACGTTATAACGAAGGGTAAATCAGCCCCTGAAATTCCATCCCATTTGTCAGCTGATATAGTAAATAACCACTTTCTATCGACAGCTGTAACACTTGCAAAGTCAGTTGCAAGTAGTAACGCAAAGTACCAAGTTCCTAGTGTACTGAAAAAATACTGTGAGGCCAAAAATATACTTCAGACATTCATCATTCCTGATATTACCGTAGCTGAAGTCGGCAATTTTATTTCTAGCATGCCGAAGAAAAAGTCCACAGGTATGGATGGTATCGACAACAAAATTCTGAAAATGTCACAACCATATACGGTAGAGGCAGTCACTTATATATTTAACCTCTTTATAAAACACTGCACGTTTTCAACTATTTCCAAAGAGGCCAAGATAATTCCAATCTCCAAATCAAAAGATCTTGAAGATGTCAATAACTACCGTCCTATCTCACTTTGTCGGCCCAATCAAAGCCCCTTGAAAAACACGTAAAAATACACATCCTCGATTTTCTAAATAAGGGCAATTTCATAAATATTCATCAGTCCGGTTTTAGACCGAAAAACTCATGTCAGTCAGCCCTGACACACATTGTAGACAGCTGGCAGGAATCAATGAATAAAATCCGGATGTCTGGAGCTGTTTTCTTAGACCTACAAAAATCATTTGATCTTGTCGACCATGACATTCTCTTAAAAAACCATATAAGTGAAACCACCATAGCATTCTTTAGATCACACCTAAAACACAGAAAACAAAAGGTATATACCCATGCAAAATACTCTAAACAAGGATAAGTTAACTACGGTGTCTCCCAGGGGTCGATCTTGGGACTGTCAAAATGATTGATACGCGTCCCATTCCTACCACAGACAAATTATAGACATCTCAAGTTCAACAAATGCATCCGCATGCAAAAGATATTAAATAACATGACACCGCAGTATCAAACCACCAAATTTATGCCAAAGCAAGAACGCGAACGGACCTCAAGGAACAATACTTTACCCCTACCTCTGCCTAGAATGGACCTCTTTAAAACTAGTTTATCATTGTCTGGACCGTTTGTTTGGAACACTATTCCAGCACATTTGAAGACTATAGCCTCGCTTGGAATCTTTAATACGAAACTGTTCGATTACCATTTTGAGCCAAACATAACATCACTAGGCATTTATTTAAGCAAACCCTGATGGTTAATACTTTCATGTACTACATGCATTTATGTATAGTGTTTGTGTGTGAGTGTGTGTGTGTGTGTGTGTGTGAGTGTGTGTGTGTGAGTGTGCGTGCTTGTGTGTGTGTGTGTGTGTGTGTGTGTGGTATAAATTAAATGTTGAGCGTTACTATTATTTTGTGTATATATATTTTTTTAATTAAATGACGACAAAACGGAAGTGATGCTGGTAGGCACTCGCCAGAAACTTTCCCAGCTCCCTCCATCTCTCCACCTTTAACTCGACAGCACCCCCATCTCCCTCTCTGACTCGGCCAAAAACCTCGGCGTTATCCTTGATTCCTCTCTTTCCATGACCAGCTTCGTCTCCGCCACGGCCTAGGCATGCTACTTCCACCTCCGCCACATCAGTCAGATCAGAAAATACCTCACTACCGAAGCTGCCACCAAACTTGCTGTCTCTGTCATCTTATCGCGCATCGACTATTGCAACTCTCTCCTTTCCGGCCTCCCTCACTCCACCACCTTCACTCTCCAGCGGGTCCAGAACAATGCTGCCCGCCTCGTCATCAGAAAGAACAAATCCGACCACATCACTCCCCTGCTCAAACTCCTTTACTGGCTTCCTATCCCCCAACGCATCCAATACAAGATTCTGTCTCTCTGCTACAAATCCCTGAACAACTGCGCTCCTGCCTATCTCTCCAACTTACTTTTCCCCTAAATCCCTGCCCGCTTCCTCCGCTCCGCCTCTGACCCTTTTCGCCTCCACATCCCCCGCATCAAACTCAGCACTTTCGGCCCCCGCTCCTTCTCAGTATACGGTCCATCCACCTGGAACACTCCCCCACTCTCTCTCCGTCAAAAACACTCTCTCTCCTCCTACAAGTCCGCCCTCAAAACTTACTCTTTCAACAGTTCTAGCACTATACCACACACTCCCCTCCCCAGGCTGACTGTCGTAATGTATTTCTCTATTTGTGGTACGTGAGTCGTTGTCTAAAGCGTGCGCATGCGTGCGTGAGTTGTGAATGCGCGCTTAGAGTTATAATTATTATAAGATAAGCGCATTATAAATACCGTAATTATTATTATTATTATTATTATTATTATTATTATTATTATTATTATTATTATTATTATTGTGAACATTATTATTGCATGAAATGTGTGTAAATATAATATCTTTATTATTATTATTATTATTATTATTATCAACCTATTTTATGTTGTAGATGTTAGCAACGTGAAGTTTGTAAAATGACAATTTGTTTTTGTTAAAACTTTTTACCGTTGATAAATAAAGTTTTATCAGCATCTCTCTGATAAGATTTGGAACACGATTCCCGCAGATATTAGAGCAGCCTCTTCAGTCAAAACGTTCAGGACACAACCGCTGAAATATCTTAGAAGTAGATAAATACTATTTCAGCTACATGTTACATGTGGTGTATCATGTCTGGCGGGTGCGCATTGGTATACCAGTCTACGCGTCGAACCCTACCGTTGGCGTGTGTGTCGCGTTTTTGCTTTTGATTATAATTATTATTTCATTTTCATTCATGTACATATTAACTTTTTACCCTGATGTGTGTGTGTGTGTGTGTGTGTGTGTGTTTATTCCTGTACATATTAACTTTTACTCGATGTGCGTGTGTGTGTGTGTGTGTGTGTGTGTGTGTGTGTGTGTGTGTGTGTGTGTGTGTGTGTGTGTGTGTTTGTGTGTTTGTGATGATGATGTATGCGTGAGCAAGGACATGATTGAAAACTTGTGTATGGCCTAATCATTTATCTTTGGAAAATAAAGTTTCATTTCATTTCATTTCTCTCACACATACACGTTAACATATTCAAAGAGTCTAATCGCCATGAGAACACCTTAGTTGAATTCTGCGTATTGAGTTTTATTATAAATATAAGAAATGCACCATATAAATACCATTTAACAATAATAATAATAATAATAATAATAATAATAATATTAATAATAATGATGATGATGATAGAACTTTATTGCCATATGTAACAATACATTAGGAAATCGTAATGAAATCGTTGCGGTGCCGCGCAACATAAAAACATATCAAAATTTAATTAAGCTACTCACGTGTACACACGCACACACACACACACACACACACACACACACACACACACACACACACACACACACACACACACACACACCGTATGCCTTAGTAACTAATGTGGTCTAAGCATAAAGGCGATAAACACGATTCCACAGTAACACAAATTACATAGGACATATTGTAATATAAAACTGAACACATCACTTGCATCATAGACACAGCAGTGCAGTTAGCCCTATTTCCAGGCCTACACATTAGTTTGGCCAGCCACCTGCTGCTGTGGAATGCAGTCACTTCCCGCTGTCATCAGGCTATATAGGTCACTGCCGGTCTGGCATCAACTATTCCTTCTATAATCTATGTTGCGGGGCTCCTGTGTGTAATGTTCTCTAACTCTGCTTCCTCAGTTATCTTAATAATAATAATAATAACAATGAACAACTAATGCACCCTGTTTATCGCCTGCGCGGTGGAATAAATACTTTAAACCCTAAGCGTAAAACACTCTTCTCTCTGTTTTTCTCCGTCAAGGCGCCGAACTCTGTGTCGATCTATCTTTTTAACTGTAATGCATTCGTCTGACGCCAACCCACAATTCATTATTATTGACCTTAGGGCTAAATGTGCTGAGATTTACTTTTGAATGAAAAAGAATCACTGAAATATCTTGTTACGTCATCTCTCTGCAGGGGTTGCCACGGGCGGTACCTGCACTACTGGACAGACGAACGAGTGCAAGACAACGGATGTGTGTGACGGCACTTCATGCAGTAAGTGACACTGATTGATGTTTTGACGAGACTGTGCGTGCTAAGTTTTTGAAAGTCCTCCTTTAGAAGCTTTAGAAACATGAAAAGATCGCGTGTAAGCGTGCGGAAAGTCTTCATCCCGAATCATTTGGAAATACTCACAACAGATGTTGAACCCGCTATTGGGCAAAATGAGGTTGCTGCTTACGTACAGATAACCGTCTTTGATGTTATTTTGGATTGTCTGATCCTATCTGCTGCCTCATGAGATCAGAACATTATTGAAACGAGACACAACCTATTCATTTTAAGCGTTGTCCTATCATATTGGAAGTTTATAATGATAGCTTATTGAAAGATAAAAACTTTGTTGAAATAATATACTGGCATTAAACTTCTCAAAGCGTAAGATTTGTTCGTTTTAAAGTAAATATTATTTTTAACCTGGATGTCATATTGGGGTACTGGTTTCTGAGAATGAAACATTTAGTAATCATATCGTCGCTAATGAGCTTAAGAATGCGCATTGTTCCCCTTTGAATTGACCTGTTATCCCACTCAGAACCTCTCTGTACTGAGCAACGATAAATCAGAGTCTAAATTGAAAAAGACTTGGAGAGCAAGTCGATCTGCAACATACTCTCTCCATATACATTACACTCAAAGGGCCTGTCTTGTCAACGTCACCCGGTATGTATGAGGCCTCGAAGCTTTCATTTCAGCTGTAAATTGGAGATCCAATCAGAAACAGTCAGACGTCAAACGGTGTCTGATGGGCGTGTTGAGTTTAAGATTGACATGGCGTTTACGTGCACACATTGAATGTGTCGTGACGGCCGGTCCTATTTCCATATTTGCAAATAGTTGTGTTTAACTGAAAAGTAGCTTTCTAGTGCTCATTCTAAGGTTGCAAAACACACACGCACACACACACACACACACACACACACACACACACACACACACACACACACAAACACACACAAACACACACACACAAACACACACACACACACACAATCACAAACACACAGAGACACACACATAGTCTCTCTCTGTCTGTCTGTCTGTCTGTCTCTCTCTCTCTCTCTCTCTTTCTGTCTCTCTCTGTCTCTCTCTCTCTCTCTCACTCTCTGTCTCTGTCTCTCTCTCTCTCTCTCTCTCTCTCTCTCTCTCTCTCTCACACACACACACACACACACACACACACACACACACACACACACACACACACGAGCACACACACACACATGGAGACGAAAGCCTCAGAGTGGGTTACCTACCATTTTATGTGAAAATGGGTTCCCATATTTCTATTTGTTCTAGGGCTCTGGAGTTGATGCGAATGTTTAGAACGCACCTTATAACTAAGCTCTACAACTTAAAATAAAATAGATATTTTCTAGAAACAGAGCCAGTGGATGGAGAAAAAATGGGTTTCTACCAATAAAGTGAGTGCCTCTCCTACAAAAACTGGCATTACAGTGAAAATGGGTGTCCTCGTCAAATCATTCATTTTAGCATGGACTATCTCAAGAAAATTAGGTGTCTGTAATAAGGTAAAGTTCACGGAATATTTGATGCTTTTTTTTTTGCACATTTATTTGATTGTTGTCATTTATTTTTCAACTTAATGTATATTCCTTCTTTTTTCCTGCATTAAAAATGTCAAGCACTATGACACAGTGAACAAATACCTCACTAAATATACCTCTGGTTGATTTGCTTATGATTGTTTGGGTGGGGTTGTGGGGGAGGAGGGGATGGGCGGGGGTGAAGGTGGGGGGGAGGAGAGGGGGAGGGGGGTCGGGGGGGGGGAGGGGGGGGGGGTCGGTCGGTCATCACTTTTGGTTTTATAGAGCTGCTGAATGCTCTCTTATGAATGAAAGATCTTCATTATCCCTGGAATCAGTAGGTCATTTCAGAGGAGTGCACCGAGTTGCACATCAAACCACTCACAAATACACATTTGGAGTGCACCAGATGGATCCAGTTGGCCAAGTCCCACATTCCACACTATAGGACAGCTAAGACTAAGAAGCGATCGCGGCGTTTATGGCGCGGTACAAGGTTTAATACTAAGAAACTGTTCTTTTTAGAAGCGTGTCGGGCAACATGTTTTTATTAAAACTGTTTTAAAACCTCTTTAAACTCAACTTTTGTTAATTTTAAAAGTGTTTTCATTTACAGGCATGCCGTAACTGTTATGCATCTATTCCAACGAAATAGTGCTGGATATCATAGTTTTCCCATTGTCGCCTTCTCTCTTCGCTCAGCACTCGACTTTGCAGTCCTTCCCTCAAACGGGCAGCATTCACACAAACAATACTTTTCTATTACACCCTTTGGCAACATTAGTTTTTTTTTTCCTCTGTCCTAGCATTACACCGGAAAATGGTCCATCCAAGCCTGCACGCTTCATACTGCACTAAACGACCAACTGCAGCAGACGACGCACCTAACGACAATGACTGTGTGACGTCATTTGCATTCAATCAATTTGTGCATACAATCTGACAGGAGTTGCAGTCGAAACGAAAGCATAACACCAACAAACCCACAAACAAAGCAACAGGTTGAACCAAAAGACAAAAGACAACAGAAGCCTCACCCAAAGTCTATACGTCCTCTCTCACACTGCGCACTCATACAATCACTTCACTTCATAGCAACCGGCGCACGAATATATATAGCCTAAGTCGCTTGCGAATGAATACATGGATCTTAAGTTTGTCACTAGACATGACCTCCCTCCACATCACCCCGGAAACAAAACCCAATAACACTTTTTTTAAAACAAAACAACCACACCCTCAAATAACAAACCTCATTTTGTAGCAACATAAACAATTTACTCCCTCAAACAACTAAAATACCACCACCACCACCCCCCACCACCCCCACCCCCCTCTTCCTTTCGTATCTCTCCGTTTCAAATCGGCTCAGCGACGCAGTCGATCCATATCAGCTATTAAGTTATTTAAAGATGAGAAAGGTGATGTCACACAAACACACCCATTTTAAAGGATTCGTGCATGCACACACACACACTATGCTGGGACAAGTTCAAACACACAAGCAGAGTGCATTTTAAGCTCAAAAGTGCAAGCAAAATCCTTGAAATGGGAAAAACTGATTTCTTTATTTTTTACAACTTCTTTAAGCAAGACAATGCAGAAACAACCCTCAGAAAAAATGGGTGTCTGACTTGGGCACCCAGAATTTTACACACACCCATTTTCCATAAGGATGGTAAAGACTGTCACCCATTTCAGGTCTTTTGTGCCCACACCCACACGCACACACATACACGTTAACACATTTGTTGAAACTAATGCACAATGTTTATCGCTTTCTCGGTGAAATATCTACGTTAAGCACTAAGGGTTAAACACTTTTCTCTCTGTTTCTCTCCGTCAAGGCGCCAAACTATTTTGGCACTTCTCTTGAATTACCACGGTCGATCTGTCTCTTTAACTGTAATGCAGTCTCCTGACGCCAAACCACAATTCAGGAATATTGACCTTAGGGCTAAATGTGCTGATATTTATTTTTAAATAAATAAGAATTACTGAAATATCTTGTTACGTCATCTCTGCAGGGGTTGCCACGGGCGGTGCCTGCACTCCTGGACAGACGAATGAGTGCAAGTCCACGGATGTGTGTGAGGGCACTACATGCAGTAAGTGACACTAATTGATGTTTTGACGAGACTGTGCGTGCTGTGCACTTGAAAGTACTACTTTGGAAGCTTTAAAAACATTTGTAAATATCGTGTGTAAGAGCGAGGAAAGTCTTCATTCCGAATCATTTGGGAATACTCACAACAGACGTTGAACCTGCTACTGGGCAAAATGAGGTTGCTGCTTACGTACCGTAACGCAGACTCTCTCCAGTCGCACGTACAGACTCTCAGCACGACGGACGCACGCACCGTCACTGACTCAGTCGGGCGCATACACGCGGTTTAAAACAAACACTATCTCTCTTCCTTCTATGGCCTTTTATGGAAATAAACAACAAAAACACTCAAAAGATTTTATACATCATACCTTCTCGCTACCTCACATCAACACCGCATACACATACACAACGTAAAAGCCAGGCTAGGTAATTGTCCTCACAATCCAACCTGTGTCACTGGTGTTATCGTTCTGCACGTTCTGTTCTTCCACGTCTAGATGTGTCGTTCCTCGCGTCGCACGCTTCTGAGTAGTCCCCGTTTCTCGTGCCGTGGACGTCCTCCTGACTCGCTCCCGTAGCGCAGTCACTGATGACCGGGATGTCTAGGCACCGGCCGATCACTCCTCGAGTGATGAAATGACCTCAAGTTAGGTCCTCTGGCGGCAGCCTCCGTTGACTGACGTCTCGGCTTCACGTCGCTCCGCTCCAAATAATAACTCTGTACAATAAAGTCCTATATCATAACACATGTTAAATGCTAAACACACACATATTGGATAATATGAGGTACCTTATGTAACCGGGCCAATACAAATAACTCTCATACGTTCATTCACACACAGGTGCTACATAACATTAACTACTTTCGTAACATCATAACTCTGTCACAACATTGAAACAGACTATAACCTGACACTCTCGCCATACATTATTCCATACATTGGAAAAGACTATAATTAACCACGCACTACCTTCATAAACGACTTAGGCATACACACCTCACATTCCTTAGCTATCCATCTCGGTAAATAACTACATAGGAAAAGCACCAGTTATCTCATCTAGTTTCAAATCGACATAACTAAACCAAATCAACGCTACACAACCAAACTAAACTCTTACTAACGCATAATATCTTTAACTCAACAGCTGTCGATAATACATATAAAAAAACATACCTGAATTCTAGGTTTCAGAGTCTTGGAATACGGCTTGCACATCCAACAAACGTCCGTCCACACTGACAGAGTAGCCCGTACTTAATGAATTCACTACAGATCTTTTCGCCTGAACTCTTGCTAAAACCCCCTTATAAAAAAGAAGACAAAAACCCCAAACAAACAACAACCTATGATTGCACGTGGCCTCGAGCATACACGGGATATTTGTCACAAGACAAACCGCTGACAACACCGTAACATACATAAACACTGTGTGAACTCTATGCATGGGCATAGAGCTTCATCACACGTACAGATAACCGTTTTTGATGCTATTTTGGAATGTCTGATCCTCTCTGCCGCCTTATCAGATCAGAAAATTATGGAGATGAGACAGAACCTATGCAGTTTAAGGCTTGGGCTATCATAATGAAAGTTTAATGATAGCTCCTTGAAAGATAAAAAACTTTGTTGAAATAATATACTGCCATTAAACTTCTCAAAACATGAGATTTGTTGGTTTTAAAGTAAATATAATGTTTAACCTGGATGTCGCATTAGAGAACTGGTTTCTGAGAATAAAACACTTACTAATGATATCGTCGTAAATGAGCTAAAGAATGCGCATTGTTCTCCTTGGAATTCACCAGTTATCCCAGCCCGGACCCCCTTTGTACTGAACAACGATAAATCAGCGTCTAAATTAAAAAAGACAAGGAGAGCACGTCGATCTGCAACACACGCTCTCCATATACATTACACTCAAAGGGCCTGGCCTGTCCACATAACCCGGTATGTCTGAGGCCTCGAAGCTTTCATTTTAACTGTAAACTGGAGATCCAATCAGAAACAGTCAGACATCAAACGGTGCCTGATAGGCGCACCACAGATAAGATTGACATGGAGTTTACGTGCACACATTGTATGTGTCGTGACGGCCGTTCCTATTTCCATATTTGCAAATAGTTGTGTTGAACTGAAAAGTAGCTTTCTAGTGCTCATTCTAAGGTTGCAAAACACACACACGCACGCACGCACGCACGCACGCACGCACGCACGCACGCACGCACGCACGCACGCACGCACGCACGCACACACACACACACATTCTCTCTCTCTCTCTCTCTCTCTCTCTCTCTCTCTCTCTCTCTCTCTCTCTCTCTCTCTCTCCCCTCCCCCTCCCCCTCTCTCTCTCTCTCTCTCTCTCTCTCTCTCTCTCTCTCTCTCTCTCTCTCTCTCTCTCTCTGTGAAGGTCAACTTTATTGACAACGACCAAGTGTTCTACACAAAGACCCGCGAAGTAAAGAGCGGGTGGTTTAGAGACTCCATCCATCCGAACAAGCGGGGCACCAGTGCTCTCGCTGTAAACATCAAGCGGGCGTACTCTGGCCGTACCTCCAACAACGTAACCCGCCCCACTGAGGTTAAACACCAAAACCCACGCCACCACGGACAGTTAAATGTACCCCGGCATGACGGTAAAAACGGGCATCTCGGCCCAAGAGACGAAGGGCCTCAACACAGTCAGCGCCCTCAGCACGCAGCCAGTTCAAGCCTGGCCCCCAGATTCCGCCAGGAGCAGGCTGTGAGAAAAGTCTTCAGACTGGCGCTCCGATTCCACCAAGAGCAGGCTTTTGCAAAAGACTCCATTCAGCACGATCCGAACCATGCGGACAGTACACCAGCGGCGTTTGCGTATGGCGGTGGGTCAAAGGCCGGGGTTGCTCCAGAACACAAGCCACAGCAGCCCGGCTATGATCTCACCTGAACACTCATGGGCTCCTCTTCCTACATGTCAGGAGGGGTCGACCTGTGTACCCCTACCCCAACCCCCCAACTTTTCCCTACCCCACCCCCCACCCCCCCCACCCCCCCCCCCGCCTCCCCCACCCCCTGGAGTGCTGCAGCTTAGTGAGAATGACTGAGCCGTCTTGTTTTCAATGCTTCAAATGTTCAGGCCACGCGCCGGAAATTAGGACACGCGTCCCTAGGTGTTTTCAATTTCGACAGTGTATAAATATTAGTAGGACACGCCTTTCTAATTTTGACAGCGTGTGTTTGAGTCGTGATTTGCACCAGTTTCTTCTTCTTTCATAAAGTTTCATAAGGTTGCTGCTTACGTACAGATAACCTTTTTTGATGCTATTTTGGATTGTCTGATCCTATCTGCTGCCTCATGAGATCAGAACTTTATTGAAACGAGACACAACCGATGCATTTTAAGCGTTTTCCTATCATATTGGAAGTTTAATGATAGCTTATTGAAAGATAAAATCTGTGCTAAAATAATATACTGACATTAAACTTCTCAAAGCGTAAGATTTGTTCGTTTTAAAGTAAATATTATTTTTAACCTGGATGTCCTATTGGGGTACTGGTTTCTGAGAATGAAACATTTAGTAATGATATCGTCGCTAATGAGCTTAAGAATGCGCATTTTTCCCCTTTGAATTGACCTGTTATCCCACTCATAACCCCTCTGTACTGAACAACGATAAATCAGAGTCTAAATTGAAAAAAGTCTAGGAGAGCAAATCGATCTGCAACATACTCTCTCCATATACATTACACTCAAAGGGCCTGTCTTGTCAACGTCACCCGGTATGTCTGAGGCCTCGAAGCTTTCATTTCAGCTGTAAATTGGAGATCCAATCAGACGTCAAACGGTGTCTGATGGGCGTGTTGAGTTTAAGATTGACATGGCGTTTACGTGCACACATTGAATGTGTCGTGACGGCCGGTCCTATTTCCATATTTGCCAATATTTGTGCTTAACGGTAAAGCAAATGTGTATTGCTCATTCTAAGGTTGCAAAACACACACACACACACACACACACACACACACACACACACACACACACACACACACACACACACACACACACACACACACACACACACAGGGAGACGCAACCATCAGAGTGGGTTACCTAGCATTTCATGTGAAAATGGGTTCCCATATTTCAATTTATTCTAGGGCTGTGGAATTGATGCCAATGTTTAGAACTCACATTATAACTAAGCTCTATAACTTAAAATAAAATAGACATTTTCTAGAAACAGAGCCACTAGATGCCGAAAAAATGGGTTTCTGCCAATAAAGTGGGTGGGTGTCTCTCTCACACAAATGAAACTGGCATTACAGTCAAAATGGGTGTCTTCACAACAGTAGGCGTCTGTAATAAGGTCAAGTTCATGGAATACTTCTTTTTCACATTAATTTTTTTTCCCAACTTAAATGTGTATGTGTGCTTTAACATTCTTTACATAGTATGGTGCAAAATTCAATAAACACTGGCCCGAAACCTTTCGATTATGATTTTTACAGAGGAAATCGTTTAAACATTGCTGCGTTTTGTCCTTTTGAAGCAAAACAGTTTATCATGGCATTGATGTGAGAATCAACATAATGTATTCTGGAAATTAAAGGACTTTTTTTGTGTGTTTTAGGGTACTCTGGAGTTTCAGACAAACAGCAACAGAGCATTTTGAATATTAACCCTTATCATTCGGAATACACCAGTGTGTGCAACTAGTGTAACTGAAATAGTCCAAGGGTTAGTGCCAGAATAGCTTGGTGCCTCTAGGCGCCAAGCTATTGTGGCACCACCCTTGAACTAAAGCCATTGGTCTATGTCCTCATCTGTAAGTACTGTAATGTAGCTTGCATAGAATTATGGCAGTGAACAGATTTGAAGCTATTAGCCTCAGTATGACTATGATGCGGGTCAAAAAGTGTGGAAAAATATCAAAGATAGAAAAAGACCCAGACGAAGAAACGAACACTTAACTTATTCTACCCCAGCAAAATTTAAGATCCACCACGATAGTTCAAGGGTGATGCCAGAATAGCTTGGCGCCTATGGGCACCAAGCTATTCTGGCATCACCCTTGAACTATCGTGGTGGATCTGTGTCCTGCACTGCAACGCAGTCTTCTGAAGACGACTTCAACATTTGGGCTTAACTTTTTCTACCCCAGACACACCACAGCAAAATAAAGATCCACCATAATAGTTCAAGGGTGATGCCAGAATAGCTTGGTGCCTATGGGCGCCAAGCTATTCTGGCATCACCCTTGAACCATCATGGTGGATCCGTGTCCTGCACTGCAACGCAGTCTTCTGAAGACGACTTCAACATTGGGCTCAACTTATTCTACCCCAGACACACCACAGCAAAATAAAGATCCACCATGATAGTTCAAGGGTGATGCCAGAATAGCTTGGCGCCTATGGGCGCCAAGCTATTCTGGCATCACCCTTGAACTATCATGGTGGATCTGTGTCCTGCACTGCAACGCAGTCTTCTGAAGACGACGTCAACATTTGGGGATTCCGATCTTGGGGTAGAACGAGTTAAAATGACAGAACAGAACACTGACATTAATTAATTAACTGACAACATAAGAAATCACTTGAAACTTCAGCCTTTATTTAACGTCTTTCGTCTCCAACAAACAACCAGCCATTCTTTCATTTGCAAAATGGTATGGCAGTACAACCAACCATTCTTTCATTTGCAGAGTTTTTAAAATGGCATGCAGTATATTACAAAATGATCCGCCCCCCCCCCCCCCCATAACACTCTTGTAATCAATTTTTACATTGTCAATGGTTTTCTTATCTTATTATATTGCCTTTTGTCCCCAGCCGGCTGTTTCGTTTTGCAAATCCAAAGGTTATACAGTATATAAAATGTGACCCTTTCTCACGAAACCAGTCTTAACTCGCAGCGAGCCAATCAGCACTACACGCAATAATATGTGGTGGGGGGTCAATCTGGGGCATTTTTGGGAGAAATGTATTCTACATACACCAAAGTATCGTATGGTTAAAATCTTTATCATGAAAAATGCCATTAAATAGGTAAAGAATGATTTTAAAAGTCTGCCCTTGGCCCCAATTATGCTGCACACAGAAACTTCACAGGCTGTTTTCTCAAAATGGCCGCCGGAGGCTTTAACAACTTTAAACACTTAAGAACAGCTTTTACAATTTTTGCACTACAGCATACAGTCATATATCACAGTAATCAGCAAACACTGTAGTTTTCATAAATGTATATATGTCAAAACATCCAAAATGCGAGTTCTTAAGACTGATTTTGTGAGAGAGAGGGTCACAAATGATCCAGGCGTCCATCAGATAAAAAAAAAAAAAAAAAAAAGCAGGCTATACATGCTGAAACCACCCCAATAATAACACTGATGTAATAAATCTGTATGAAATCGAAAATGCCGCGAGTGGCGGCTCAATTCATTTCTTTTGTAACTTTTTCAGTCTGTTGCGGACGTAATCCTTAATGTTTGTCCAGCGCCTATGTCTAAGTGCAGGTTCCAGCGCCATTGCATACTGTATCTCGGCCTTTCCAGGAAGTTTGTTCATGACGAGGTGTGTCTTGAAACGAGTTTGAACAGCTTTCTCTTCAGCTTCCCCCCATGGTTTTCTTGTAAATCTAGCTTTCTTTCGAACAGGAGCTGACGCAGTACTGTCATCATCAAAACTATCTAGATTGTCATCAGGCTCTGGACGTCTTTTCTCCGTCATGCTCATCGATTCCTGTGTTGCTGACTTGCTACTTGCTTCATTCACAGGTGCTGTTCCCCCCGAGACCTCTCTGCCAGTTTCTGATGCGTCTTCATTGTCAAAGTCAATCTCTTCATCATCGCCCAGCTCAGCTCTAATGCAACTCTCAAAATCTGTCATCCCATTGTTAACTGACAGAAGAATCTTTGCCACTTTTGCCTTTTGAAGGACGTCTTGAGGTTGGCGGTAGATATGGCGATGTATCCGAATATCATGGCCAAGGAAATCTGCCAGCTGATCCTGGTCTAACTCCGAGATGGCCATTGACTGAGCCAAAGTTGCAACCTGCTTCCGCAACTGAGTAAATGTGAACATGGCTGGGTATGACACCCCTGCTTCTAGGGCATGGGCCTTCAGAACATCATGGCCTCTGTAAGGCCTCTGACCAGAAGGTGTGGCAAAGATGTACTGGGAATCAGCGAGAGCTGGCACCGATTGCCTCATTTGAAGGATTCTGTCCACAGTTGTCATCATCTTCTTCGTCAGCAAAACGGGAACACTCCTATTAAACTTGCCTCTGATTTCCACTCGCTGAAAATGATTCACCATTTTCTTCTCAACCTCTGTGAGACCTTTCAAGATATCTTGATTGGTGATCGATCCAATCTTAGCATTCTGGAAGTCTGACACCTTCATTCTCTGAACTTCTCCCCCTCGTTTTCGGTTGAAAAGTGATACAGCACAAAGAGTTGCTTTAACCACTGTCGGATAATCTTCCGAAACCATCCTTGTCTCAAGAAGCTGTTGGACCTTCCTCACATCTTCACATGATGGGATCAGCTTGGGTTTGTTCATGGTCATTTTCCCGACCGACTGGGCTGCTGTAGCGGACACACAATCATACCAGTCCCCGTTGAAGACAGAGTCAAACCGCTGCGCCTCAGAGAGCTCCTGTCGCCACCTGTCGTCTGAACCCTGTCCAAGCTGTTTGGATGCCTGTGACTGTTTGATCTGTGAACACTTTTTCAAAGCATGGCCTATGCGCATTGCGAGATTGCCTTTTTTGAACTGATGTGTGTCCTCATCAAAATCTGCTAGCTCTTTTACAGCCAGGACAACATGATCAAAGCTAGCTGAATTGATCACAGCATTTAAACTTGCGATTTTCATTTCTGACCTCACTCTGATAATCTTTAACAGTCTCCCTAACTCCCGCATCCTGGAGCTGATTTGTCCAGCCGTGTGTTCTTCAATGTCCCTGCGGTCAAATAATCTCTTTCCATACTCAAGAAGCAAGGGGTCAGTTCTGATGAGACGGCTTATCTCATCATCTCTCTGGGTAGCCAAGACCTTGTGGTAGAAGGAAAATTCAACGTCTAAGGGTATTGGAAGCATGAGCCGACCACGGCGAGCGGCGTCCCCTCGCCGAGTGATCTGAAACCCTCCTGGCTTCTGACAGCAACGTTTTGAGTGTACAGAGATCAGCTTTTTTTGATAGAGCCCTTTGCAATGGCTACAGGCGAGAAGGTCGTCTACCTTACTAGTTTTGGTGCGATACTTAGGAATCAAACATCCGGATTTGTTTTCAAGAACAGCAACGTTATGCATGTAATCACCCTCATCTTGTAGTCTGATCCATGCTCGACGTCTCTGCTTGGTCCCTTTTTTCATCGACAAAATTTTAGCAACGTCTGCCTCATCTGCATGGACATCTTGTAAGTGCGTGCTCATTTTCAAGACAAGCTTGCCACACAATTTGCATGCATGTTTCTTGTCCCATTTGTACTTTCCTTTCCCTCTCTGCGACACGTGCACACCTGTTTCTTCTGTAAGTGCTCTTTCCCCACTCTTTCCAGCATCATGTTCCTCCTGCCTATCCACATTCTCATTGCCACCCCCTAACGCACACTGCACCTTGCTGGTACTAGCGTCACCAACACCTGGCCACCCCGAACCTGCCACTTTGATGAAATCTAACATAGTCGATACAATACTGTCTATGTCCGAGATCCCAGCAATTGATGCCGACACACCCTCTGAATCCGGTGAGCTCGAGCCAGGAACAAACTCCTCGTCATCACTGCCCTCGTATTGCGATGCGCTGGCACTGCTCTCAGTCTCGGGTCCATCCCAGGCGCCATTTGCCAACTGGAGAAAGAAAGAAAGAAAGATTAAAACCAAAGCTGCATTAGAAACAGAAACAGCCCAATTTTGGTTTAAAGGGGCCTTGCACAAGAATAAAAAGAGTAATCCCGTGTATGACCGATTTACATATGTGTGACCTCGGTGACGAGGGCTGGCTTCTGCAGCAGTCAAAATCCACGTTTTCTGAAAATGCAAGCAGTTTTCCCACATTTGTCAACCCTGCGTGACCCTTTGAGAGAGGTCACTCAAATTGGCATGTTTAAAAAGGTCTTGCCACAGAGTATCCTTGGGCCAAGCTTGAAGAATGTGGCTTGAATAGTCTCCGAGAAAATGCCACCGTTAACTCATTCTACCCCCAGACACACCACAGCAGGATAACAGGGGTGGGATTCTAGTAAGAAAGAAAACGCGGAAAATCAAACGACATTGGTGGGGGGGGGGGGGGGGGGGGTTGTTCATGTCCTTCATTTTCAGCGACCGAAAAATCAAACGACAGGGGGGGGGGGGGGGGGGCGTTGGATAGGCACGCGTGTCCACCGTTCGCCAAAGTATCCAAAAACCGACAGGGGGAGCGAGACCAAACACACCCGAAAATGGACTTTGTTATGACACTCCTGATCTGCAGTATAAAAATGGAATGTGCGTACCAGTTTATGTTCAGATGCACACTAAACGGCACTCTGTCTTGGACAATATCCTTTTTCACCGCCATTTTCCACTGCGACCTAAAGCTACCGGAAGTGTCGGGCGATAGTGAACCAAACTACATACAAATCCAACCCATTTGAGATTTTTTTTGCCATTTAAGAAGATTTTTTTTTTCGTCTTTTTCGTTGTTATTAGACGCGGAAAATAAATATGCTTCAGCGGAATTGTGAAAGAATTTCCACGGAAATCCGCGGAAGAATCCCACCCTGGGATAAGGATCGACCATGATAGTTCAAAGGTGATGCCAGAACAGCTTGGCGCCTACGGGCGCCAAGCTATTCTGGCATCACCCTTGAACTATCATGGTCGATCTGTGTCCTGCGCTGCAATGCGGTCTTGAGAGGACAGGGGCAAAATTTAAGGATTTTGGTGTTGGGGTAGAATGAGTTAAAGTTTACCATGGACGACGGACGGACGACCAGTGGCCCAGAACATAAACTCACTTTTGCTTCGCACGCACGCCAGCCAATAAAATGAAGATGATCATAGAATCACTTTACTTACCAGTTTGTAATTGGGAGCATTCCGCTGCCGTCCATGCACCCTCCTACCAGACGCACCTTCTGTGGCAGAGGCTGGGGGGCCATGATTCTGCAGCATAGATCCCGATGGGTTTGGACATCCTGCTGCCATCCGGCGCTGGGTGTGTGCCAGAAAGTCCTGAGCCGGTGTGACCAAAATGGTGTTGCTGAGAACATGTCCAATACAACCATGTAAACCAACTGACATTTTGAATCAGATTGATTGTACATTGCTTAACGTCCCGACAGCCACTAGGCTTTCTCAGGACGTGCCTGCACTGCTTGTGAAAAAAAACCCACCTAAACAGAACATTGCCATGTATGTCGCCTGCCGGTCAAATACGTTAACTCATTCTACCCAACACCAAAATCCTTAAATTTTGCCCCTGTCCTCTCAAGACTGCATTGCAGTGCAGGGCACAGATCGACCATGATAGTTCAAGGGTGATGCCAGAATAGCTTGGCGCCTACGGGCGCCAAGCTATTCTGGCATCTCCCTTGAACTATCATGGTGGATCCTTATCCTGCCGTGGTGTGTCTGGGGTAGAATGAGTTAAATAAACCTAACACATGGGGCCAAGACATAAAGCTAAGACCATTTAGCAACACACATCCAATATCAAGAGCTACAGGCAGTGCAGACAGTAGGGAGAGTTTTAAAAAGGCAAATTTATACAGGTGAATGGACAAAGGGTAGACAGAAACACATGCATGCCCCAGAATTGAGAGAAAAACCCACCCTGTGGGGCTGACCAGGGTGACCCTGAGAACTAAAAACTGGCAATACAGTAAAAAGCGATACTTCAGTTGCACATTCCTAAAGACCTGTTTGTGGACGTTCGTTCTTCGAATCGCGAGGCAGTTTTGCGAACGAGGATTGAAATCTGGCGCCATTTTTGTTTTTTAAAAAAAAAGTCAACTGATACTGTGCATGCATGTGGCAAGTTAACACGTCAGAAAAAAAAAAGAAAGAAGAAACAAAATCGCGTGGCAGATTGACCTTGTAATGGGGTTATTGAACGAATTCCTTTCATTGAAGAAGAAAGCTTTTGTTAAAATCGTGGGGTTCTATTATCATTTACTACAAGACTCAACGGTCAGGCCCGGAGCGGCCGAGAGGCCGAAGACACGTTTGAAAGCAGACGCCTTATTTTTCTGGGCCAAACGGGTACGGGGATTGGAGGCATCTCTCAGTTAAATAACTGCACTGAACAAGTACATTTGGGCGTGCTCTTAACTAAGAAATATTGCATAAAGTACCTCTGCAAATGCGAGAGAATGACCGGTGTGTCCGTTGGAGACGAAAGACGTTTAAGCAAGGGAAGCAACTCCGTTCATCGGTGTTGGACCAATCAAATTGATCTGAAAACACTCCGGCCGCTTCCGTGTCCACACACAGGCCCAGGGCATCCCTGAAACACAACGATGAAGTAAATCTGTTAAAATGGGGACATCGTATTGTGATATTTTTTTCTGAATTTTGAATGAAAGATAATACAGAAACAACCCTCAGAAAAAATGGGTGTCTGATCTGGCCACCCAGAATTTTACACAGACCCAGATTGCATAAGGATGGTAAAGAAAGTAACCCATTTTAGTCATTTGGTGTACGCACACACACACACACACATACACAAACACACACAGACACACACACATAGTCTCTCTCTCTCTCTCTCTCTGTTTCACACACACACACACACACACACACACACACACACACGCACACACATACACGTTAACATATTTGTTGAAACTAATGCACCCTGTTTATCGCTTTCTCGGTGAAATATCTACGTTAAGCACTAAGGGTTAAACACATTTCTCTCTTGTTTCTCTCCGTCAAGGCGCCAAACTATTTTGGCACTTCTCTTGAATTACCACGGTCGATCTGTCTCTTTAACTGTAATGCAGTCTCCTGATGCCAACCCACAGCTCAGGAATATTGACCTTCGCGCTAAATGTGCTGAGATTTATTTTTAAATAAAAAAGAATTACTGAAATATCTTGTTACGTCATCTCTGCAGGGGTTGCCACGGGTGGTACCTGCACTTCTGGACAGACGAACCAGTGCAAGTCCACGGATGTGTGTGAGGGCACTACATGCAGTAAGTTACACTGATTGATGTTTTGACGAGACTGTGCGTGCTGTGCTCTTGAAAGTACTACTTTGGAAGCTTTAAAAACATGTGTAAATATCACGTGTAAGAGCGAGGAAAGTCTTTATTCCGAATCATTTGGGAATACTCCCTACAGATATTGAACATGCTATTGGTCAAAATGAGGTTGCTGCTTACGTATACAGATATCAGTTTTTGATGCTATTTTGGATTGTCTGATCCTCTCATATGAAGTATTGAAAGGAGACACCACCTATGCATTTTAAGGGTTGGGCTACTGAAAGATAAAACCTTTGTTGGAATAGTATACTGGCATTCGACTTCTCAAAACGTGAGATTTGTTGGTTTTTAAGTAAATATAGTTTTTAACCTGGATGTCACATTAGGGTGCTGGTTCCTGATAATGACCCATTTACTTATGACATCGTCGTAAATGAGCTCAGAAATGCGCATTGTTCTCCTTCCAATTCTCCATTTATCCCAGTCAGAACCCCTCTATATTGAACAACGATAAATCAGCTTCTAAATTGAAAAATTCTAGGAGAGCACGTCGATCTGCAACACACTCTCTCTATATGCACAACACTCAAAAGGCGTTGCCTCTTATATAAACCCGGTATGTCTGGAGCCTTGATGCTTTTATTTCAGCTGTAAACTGAGATCCAATCTGAAACAATAAGACGTCAAACGGTGTCTGTTGGGCGTGCCACGTTGAAGATTGACATGGCGTTTACATGCACACATTGTATGTGTCGTGACGCAAAATAGAATAAACACTAGCCCGTAACCTGTAGATTATGATTTTTACAGAGGGAGGCTACGTTTTGTCCTTCTGAATGTAACATAGTGAACTGAACTCAGTGTCTGATCTGTACTCACCATCACTATATTTCACAGCAATCTATACTCACTATACTGTATTTGACATTGGCTTGCCGCCGGTTGTACTCTTGACATGCTGCACCCGACTGCTGGTGGGGTAAGTTTATTGTCTATTTTATTTGATTATTATATTTCTGATTATTATAATTATGATCGTATGTATGTCGGATTAGAATGATTTTTGTGTGTTTGGTGTTAGGATTGAATGGTGTCGTTTGATTATGTTTATAGCATTCTCCCTGATCAATCTGTTGTAGACTGCGTGAGTCTTGGAGCATATTGATTAGTGTGTGCTCTTTAATATTTATAGTGTTCATTCTTAAGTGTATTTTGTAGATTGTTCTGGTTTTGATTCGGAATCATTTGGTTTTGTAACTATTTTTGTCGATGTTATCGATTTATTATTTTGTGTGCATGGTTACATGATTTATATAGAAAAGTGAATGTTATATTTATTTATATCAGTTATATTTATGTGGTGTTAATATGTACTTTCGATGTTTATTTATGTTGTTTTGTCTTTGTCAGGGTTTTGCTTAATATACAAAAGGAACCCTTACTGCGACTTCACGCCTGTTACATCTGGTGTCAGAAGTGACTCAACCCCCATCAGCATGGAGGATCGGAAGGTGGACACAACAGCAGTCGAGGACCTCCAGCGGAAGGTGGCCGAGCTTCAGGCACAGCTGGATGCAGACCGGGGCCAACTGTCAGCGTCATGCAGGACAGCACAGCCCAGCACTTTCGTCCTTTCTGACCAAGCGAGGATCGCGCGCTTCTGTGACAGGCCACGTGATGCAGGCGATATCACTCTGCAAGACTGGCTGGACGACATCCATGCTGCTATCAGTTCGCGCAGGATCGAGGGCACCGACAGATCAGCCTTCATTCTGGAACACTTTGGTGGCAAGGCGAGACGGGAGATCGTGGGCAGAGGTGGCATCAGCCTCTCGGGGGATAGGATCTTGTCCATCCTGGAGAAAGTTTTTGGTGATGGCACATCACTTCCCAGATTACAGTCGCAGTTCTACTCCTATCGACAGGACAGGGAGGATCTGCTGACATGCTCACACAATCTTGCTGTTCTGGCGGACAAGATTCAAGGTGTAGAAAAAGACTCTGCTTTTTTCCAAGCGGAAGGACATTATTTTGAAAGAGAGGCTTGCGGAAGCAGTTGCAGATGTCACTCTAAGGAGAGAGCTGCGACGGCTGAATGAGGAGGTCCCTACACTGACGTTCTTTGATCTCCGTGATAAAGCCGTCCAGTGGATGGGTACCCCAGCGGCACTGCGTCCACGTCTGGAAGAGAAACAGACCCATAGTGAGCTCCTGGACATCCTAAAGTCTCAGCAGCAACAGATCGCTCAGCTCACAGCTCAGCTGGAGGGCCTTACACGCCGTCACCAAGCAGAGGGTACAGCACGGAGCCAGCCAGGGGAAGCCCGTCGATGCTACATCTGTCATGCAACAGGACACCTTCAACGGCACTGTCCACAGCGTCAGCAGAGCGGCCGAAGACGACCGTTAAACGGGAGACACCTGCCATTGTGAGCCAGATGACAGGTGGACGAGGTCAATATGCTAGTGGCTCATCACGGCTGGAAAAAGCTGTTGGAGAGTGTCCAGTGGTAACTATAAACATTGGGGGGAGTGATGTAAAATGTCTTGATACAGGCGCACAGGTTTCAACCTTGACTGAGACATTCTTTAGACATGTTTTTAGTGACACAACACTGAGAGTGAGTCTGACTGGGACCAAGACACCCAAGTCCAAACGAGAACTGAGTACCGTACGAGAACGAGGACGTCCGTGCCCAAAGAGACAGGACGGCAATAAGCGTACGAAGAAGGACTTTCATGCCTAGACGTGAGAAGGACCAACGTAACCAGGCAACAACATCAAACAGGTTGGAGACATTGAGAGACTAAAACCTAGCCTGGCAAAGATACTGTGATTTGAGTGTGTGTGTGACAGGAGAGCAGTGTATATAGTTTGATAGCCTTTGAAGCGTTTCTTTTCATTTATAGTGTATAAAAGTTACTTTAGAAAGGGAGCCCGTGTGTTGTGTTTTACCGCATGAATGCGCCCGTCTGAGTCAGTGGCGGTGTATGCGTCTGTTGCGTGAGAGTCTGTGCGTACGACTGTGGGCAAGTCTGCGTGCGTTACATTCACCCATTGTACGATCATACAACAGGTCAATATATATCTTACTGGATTAAAAAAAAAGCATCCCATGTGATGCCGGTGCTAGTTATGTAGCTAGCTGGGTCAAGACCGTAGTGCAACAAACCCTTTTGATGATAACTTTCAAATACGTCTGCTAGCAAACAAATGTCAGCTTTCAAGTACTGGTCGCGAAGCAGACGCTACGGCTCATCGCGAACCAGATCGTTCAATGTCAGATCTACCTCTCGCTGGATGATGTCCGCAGTCTCTGAGTCAGGCGAAAATTGATACTCGAACTCCGTAGATTGGACTCTCAACGTCTGTTCTCCTCCTTCTCCTGCAGCTCTGACTTCTCCTGTCTCAGAGGAGCTGCTTCTCGCTCGCGACCCTCGATCACCTGGCTTTTCAGCGATCCAATCTGATCATTGTGGCGGCGTTCGGCATCGTATTGCCGACTGTCCAACTCATGCGCTTGTTTTTGCTGCAGACGGTGGGCGGCTGCTCGCTGTTCCGCCTCTATCTTATCTCGCTCGCTGTCCACAGTCGCGTGCACCTGGTTTTGCATTTGCTCCAGCGCCTTGCGCTTCTCTTCTTCTAACGTGTCTCCAATCATCGTTACTGCTTGTATGTTGCCAGTCACTTTTAGAGGGATGGTATGGTTGCTCTTCTCTTCCTGACCTCTCGTAATAACTGGAGAGGTTTCAGGTCTCCACTCTGGATCTGGATCGTCTGGGTTTATGGCACTGTTAACATTTCCGATGATAAGATCATAAACTGGGGTCTTCACACACAACGCCTTCTCCTCTCCTGTCAGGTACGGGTTGTTGACACTGACCTTGGCAAGCGGGGTGACTCTCCCATTTCCAGCGGCCAAGACGAGGGTTGTCCACTCATGTAGCTTCTGGTCTTCAGCTACTAAATCCTCTCTCACTATGACACAGTTACAACCAGTGTCTCTCAACACTCTCACTGGTGTGTCGCCGACGGATCCTGACACCACCGGCATGTTCGGCACTTCATTCTCAGTCAGCGCGATGTTTGATACTGGTAAGAATGTAGCCCCATCTCGTACAGGGATGCGTCCATTCTTTCTGAAAGATTCAATCAGCTCCGGTGTCACTCGCGTTTCTCTAGACTCAAAGTTACTTTCCAGAATAATCCAAGAAAATCATACAACGCAACCAATCAAAACGAAACACGTAACTGAAACTCATAAATATTAATAAAGGAAGAATTTTCTAGAACAAATACAATAGGCTACAAAAAATTCGGCTGCTCATTTCAGCCCCAAATCCTATTGTATAATGACATCACACAATAGTATGGCCGACTGTACACGACCTTGCCTATACTTTCTAGAAGCTTCACGATCTTTCATAAACCACAATGAACGGCCATTCCCTTCACGTGCACAGTAAACAACTTGTTGCGAAATGTCGCCAACACACCGACGTCACACATATATGAGGTCACTAGACAGTGCGACCTTTGTAGAACGTTCTGGACTAAACTTAACATATCATAACAAAGCGAAATCCGCTCTAAGGGCGAACGAAAGAAAATGTTGCCGAAGAGGTACGTGATTGGTAACCATGATAGCTCAAATAAATAACGGATTGTTTCCTACGATTAACACATGCATGCTTTCACAGGATAACACAACCACAATTGTAACACACAAACCTAACACAAACACCAGAGGAACAATGACGACAACATTTATTACATGTAACCCTAACAATCAGCCAACTATTCTCACTCAATCCTAACCACGCACTCACGCATCACATTCACACTCACACACATCCAAACTCCCCACCCCGAATATCCGTTACACAATACAAAATAACAAAATATATACTAAACTAAATGTCCCTAAAATACAAAAGGTTAAGAAAGATATATAACCAAATATCACTAATAAAATACGAAAACAGATTTAATTAAACTAATATATAATAACGACTATCCTTAATAATACAAATGAAAACTCAAACTGAAAAGCTTAAATGAACAGGCACTGGACCCCGCCGGAAGCATAAGAGTGAAGCGCTAATGCCAACAGACCTAAGCCTTTGCTTCCGCGAAGAGTCCCTTACAGCACATGGCTCCTTAAGTACCAGTACTTCAAACAGCACAATATCAACTATATGATGAACCACATATGCGCACTAAAACACAAGTGAAGATCGAGAAAAATGAATATAATCCGTAAGCTACTGAATCTCCCCAGCAGGATCACGAACGACAAGTTCGAATCAAACTAAAGCTTTCGCAAACTCGACACTTACAGCACAAGGCTCCTTTAACTAACGTTTCAGAATAAACAATATCACATATACAAATGGAGCAAATGTCCTTAATTTAACATGACTGAAAGTTGAATAAACTCAATATAGTTCACGTCACTGGACCTTCTCGCCGGAAGCACAACCGTTAAGCTCAGCCAGCTCGACGCTCTTGCTTCCGCGATAAGGTCTTTCATATCACAATCTCTCAAAACCTTTCCGTTACTGTGACAAAGCTCCTCTCACAATACTGTCACTACGAGGAGATGAAATAAATCTCATAATGTTCTTTACAAGATAATACGCAAACAAAACTTTGCATAAACAGGTTAGAAATAATTAAATGGGACGACCCGACCTGACTAAACACGAGGCGTGCCATGACACTCGCAAAGGCACCCAGGTTCGGCGTCGTAGCCCCACAAGGCGGAGTGACACAGTCAGCCTCCACTCTCAGTACCACTAATGGATTAGATTAGGAACCAGATTCGGATGCACTAAAACACAGGTGCAAAAATACACATAAATACCTAACAAAAGAAACAAGATAATCCCATCACCCTTCCCGCGACTTTAACTGCCGTCTTTTACGATCCTTCACCTCTCCCCCGCAACAATAAATTCAAACTCGACAGAATACATATTTACACGAGTCACCACATGACTCACTTCCGATATTTACACTCCTACGCTAAATAGTGAAATGGACTTAGTCGCCCGCTCTACGTGAAACCCCAATAACTAATTCGACGCCCACTACTACCAAATACAACAGATGGCAGTCCCTTCTACATTCTATACTTACACTTCCCCCAATACACACTAACCAAAATAATAATAACAGAACAAGCAAACACAAACAACCGCCCCCCCCCCCTCCCCCCATCCCCCCCTGAGCAAATGGCCACTAAGGAATTGTGCGTGTACTTACTGCTTTCTGTGAAGACGCCCCGGCTAGTACGAAGACTAACAAGAACAAGACAAGCCAGGGGTTAAGTCATCGCAGATCTTCTTTTCTTGTCTTCTCTCCTTCCGGGACACCGGCTCAGGGACGACCAAAAACCGGGTGCTTTGCCAACATTGGGTGATTGATAACCTATTATACCAGACACGTTAAAAGCACCCGCCACAAGAAAGCCAATAATCATTAACCATTATTTGGAGGGTAAAATGGGGAAGGCAACGAATTGTGTTGACAGAGACAATGGCGAGAGAGATAAGTAATAAGGAGATATAAAATTACCTAAAATTAATATTGCTGCATTGACAAACTTGCGTTTATTTTGAAATCAACAGGGTGTATTGAGATAGGAGGGGAGGTGACGGAGACAATGATGGGTCATTGTAAAAAAATGCCGTGATTTTGTCTTCAAAGCGGCAATATCGATTTTGGTGGATTTATATCCCCTTATTACATATCTCTAGAGTATAATCAGATGAAAACACGTTAATTAAAACAAATTCACCCTGTTTATCGCCTTCGCAGTGAAATAAAAAATTTAAGCCCTATGCCTTAAACACTTTTCTCTCTGTTTCTCTCCGTCCAGTTCTCTTGAATTACCACGGTCGATCTGTCTCTTTATCTTTAATGCAGTCTCCAGATGCC
>BTPG01000006.1:2347880-2350380 GCA_036245525.1 Semisulcospira habei | reverse complement strand
CTCTCTCTCTCTCTCTCTCTCTCTCTCTCTCTCTCTCTCACTCTCTTGCGTGTACTTTCTATTTTTCGTTTGTTTTTTGTATGACCGAATGAATGAATGAATTTTGTTTAATGTCTCTTCATGTTTAATGTTTCCTAATTTTTTTTGTGTGTGTAATTTGGTACTATTAGTATTACAATTATTATTCTGTGTTTGTAGAGTAGCAACGGCAAGTATGAAAAATGGCACACGTGCTAATTACTTTATCCGTTGAGAAATAAAGTTTCATTTCATTTCATTTCATTTCATTTCATTTCATTTCTCTCTCTCTCTCTCTCTCTCTCTCTCTCTCTCTCTCTCTCTCTCTCTCTCTCTCTCTCTCTCTCTCTCTCTCTCTCTCTTTATCGCACACACGCAGACTCACACACACACAGACACACACACACACACACACACACACACACACACACACACATACACAACATACAAAGAATCTAATCACGATAAAAACACCTTAGATGAAATTAATGCATCCTGTTTATCGCCTTTGCGGTAAAATAAATACTTTAAGTCCTATGTGTAAAACACTTTTCGCTCTGTTTCTCTCCGTCAAGGCACCAAGCTATTCCAGCAATTGCCTGAATAACCACGGTCGATCTGTCTCTTTAACAGTAATGCAGAATCCTGACGCCAACCCACAATTCAAGAATATTGATGTTAGGGCATAATGTGCTGAGATTTATTTTTAAAGAGAAAAGAATTACTAAAATATCTTGTTACGTCATCTCTGCAGGGGTTGCCACGGGCGGTATCTGTACTTCTGGACAGACGAACCAGTGCAAGTCCACGGATGTGTGTGAGGGCACTACATGCAGTAAGTGACACTGATTGATGTTTTCACGAGGCTGTGCGTGATGTGTTCTTGAATGTCCTACTTTGTAATCTTTAGAAACATGTGTAAAGAGCGCGTGTAAGCGTGCGGGAAGTCTTCATTCCGAATCATTTGGGAATACTCACAACAGACATTGAACCTGCTATTGGGCAAAATGAGGTTGCTGTTTACGTACAGATTACAGTCTTTGATGCTATTTTGGATTGTCTGATCCTATCTGCTGCCTTATAACATCAGAAAATTATTGAAATGAGACACAACCTATGCATTGTAAGTATGTGGATATCATATTGGAGGTTTACTGATAGATTTTAAGAAGATAAATACTTTGTTGAAATACTAAACTGGCATCACACTTCTCAAAACGTGAATATTTATTCCTTTTGAAGTATATATATTTTTTTAAAATCTTGATGTCCCATTATGATAGCGGTTTCTGAGAAGTACGCACTTACTAGTGACATCGTCGTAAATGAGCTCAAGAATGCGCATTGTTCTTATTCGAAATCACCAATTATCAGGGTTGATAGTCATTACTTTTTTCTTTAATGAAATAACTTTTCTTTAATTCTGGTAAAAGGTTAAAGAAATAAATTTTCTTAATTTTTTTGAAAATTAAAGAAATAAATTTTCTTTAATTTTTCTTTTTAATGAAATAAATTTGCGTTAAATACATGAATGATCATTTATTGCTCAGCTCAGACAAAAAAAAGTGGCATGCAGTTGAAAAATGACACGCCACCAGATTTTCTTCTCTACCCACTATCTAAAACACTATCTGGCCAGATACATGCAGTAGTTATGAGAAGGGGGAAGAAAGGAAAAAAAAAAAAAAACTCCAAAAACTGCACAGCGCAAGAAAAAGTCATGCGGCTAAAAATGGAACAATTCAGGCTTGTTTGATCTTATTTCGCGCTGCTGAGAAATCCACTCATCTGCAAGAGCCATAGATCCTCAAGAACCCCAGCAGTCTTCGGGGGGGGGGGGGGGGGGGGGGGGGCGGGGGGTTGGTGGGTTAATGACGATCTATGCCTACTACAAATAAAAATGTATGCATGCACCTGTTCAGGTTTTCACCTGTGCTGTCCAATCGTTGCCTTCTCACTCCTGAAATGAAAACCACCCAACTGCAAGAGGCATACATCCTCATGAGCCCCCGCAACTGCGGGGGCTCATGAGGATCTATGCCTCTTGCTGGGATAATCTGCGCTCATGTTTCTCTCAAGCAAAGTGGATCTCTTAAGTTTGTCACCTGTGCAATCGTTGCTGTACCATCTGACTTTTTACTCCTGAAACTGAAACTGGAAAGAGGCATAGATCCTCATGAGCCCCCGCAACTGCGGGGGCTTGTAAGGATCTATGCCTCTTGCTGGGATAATCTACGCTCGTAATTTTCTCAAGCAAAGGGGCTCCGTTGTTTTTCAACTGTCCAATCTTTGCTGTACGAGTGCCATCTGCCTTCTCACTCCTGAAACGAAAACCACCAAACTGAAAGAGGCATAGATCCTCATAAGCCCCCGCAACTGCAGGGGGCTCGTGAGGATCTATGCCTCTTCCTGGGATAATCTACGCTCATGATTTTCTCAAGCAAAGGGGATCCGTTAAGTTTTTCACCCAGAAGCATAGATC
>BTPG01000006.1:2325380-2342880 GCA_036245525.1 Semisulcospira habei | reverse complement strand
GCAAAGAGCATCTCACGAATCAGTTGGTCTAGGGATTTCGTGTGGGCCTGCAGTCGTCTGAGGTTGAACAGGCTGCCATCGAGACGATACCTGATGTACACTGCGTCGTCATCGTCGAAGACCACTGTGGCCTGCTTCAACATCATGCTGAAGAAGATGGTGAAGAGGGTCGGTGCCAGCACGCAGCCTTGCTTCATGCCGTTGCGAATGGGGAATGGTTCTGAGAGGTCACTGTTTAGTCTGACCTGGCCTTGCTGGTCCTCGTGGAGCTGGACGATCATGTTGAGGAACTTTGGGGGACAGCCTAGTCGCTCCAGGATCTGCCACATACCTTGCCTGCTCACAGTGTCAAACGCTTTTGTTAGGTCGACAAACGTTACGTACAGCCCTTTGTTCTGCTCGCGGCACTTCTCCTGAAGCTGTCTCAGCACAAAGACCATGTCGGTGGTACTCCTGTTGGCTCTGAAGCCACACTGGCCCTCTGGGAGGTGGTCTTCAGCGATGGCAGGTACCAGCCGATTCAGGAGCAACCTTGCGAGAATTTTCCCGGCAATGGACAGCAGGGTAATTCCACGATAATTTGAGCAGGCAGACTTCTCTCCTTTGTTCTTGTACAGGGTAATGATGACTGCATCACGGAGATCCTTTGGTAGTGTTCCTTTTTCCCAGCAGCAGAGAAAGAGGTCGTGGAGCTTGTTGTGCAGTGCTGGGCCTCCATGTTTCCATATCTCTGGCGGGATTCCGTCAATGCCTGCTGCTTTGCCACTCTTGAGCTGGTGGATGGCTGTGAGGGTCTCTTCGGTGGTGGGCGGTTCGTCCAATTCAACCTTTAGTGGAAGGTGTGGGATTTGGAGGATGACTGTTTCTTGAACAGTGCGCTCAGCGCCGAAGAGGTCCTGAAAGTACTCCGACCAGCGGTTCAAGATGGAGGTATTAGCTGTGAGGAGTGCCTGTCCATCAGCGCTTCGCAGGGGACTTTGTACCAGGTGCCTTGGGCCATACACTGCTTTCAGTGCTTCGTAGAAGCCCCTGTAGTCACCGTTGTCAGCGCAGAGCTGGGTCCTCTGTGCGAGTCTGGACCACCACTCGTTCTGGAGTTCTCTAAGCTTGAGCTGGAGACTGCTGCAGATGAAGCGGAAGGCAGACTTCTTCACAGGGCAGGAAGGCTGGGCTAGGTGGGCCTGGTGGGCGGCTCTTTTTTTTTTGCTAGAAGTTCCTGGATCTCTACGTCGTTTTTGTCAAACAGTCTTTGTTCCTCTTTCTAGCAAAGCCCAAGACTTCCACAGAAGATTTTACAATAGCAGTTTTCAGTTGTTCCCAGAGTGTTTCAGGGGAGGAGTCCGCTGGATCAACTGTGTCTTTGAGCATGCACAGTAAATCGGCCTGAAGGACAGCTTTCTTGTCGTCACGCTGAAGGCTGGCAACATCAATCTTTTTCTTGGGGGGTCCCCCTTTCTTGGGTTTCAGCTTGAGGCGGAGCCTGAGTTTGCAGCGAACAAGGCGGTGGTCAGTGTGGCACTCTGCGCTGGGCATCACTCTGGTGAGGAGGACGTCATTGCGGTCCCTCTGACGCACTAGGACATAGTCGATAAGGTGCCAGTGCTTGGAGCGAGGATGCATCCAGGTGGTCTTTCGACTGTCCTTTTGCTGGAAAGTAGTGTTGGTGATGACAAGTTGCTGCTCTGCTCAGAGCTCCAACAGTAGGCGACCATTGTCATTGCAGTTCCCAACGCCATGCTTGCCGAGGACTCCTTTCCAGGCTTCAGAGTCTTGGCCCACTCTGGCGTTGAAGTCGCCAAGGATGATGACTTTGTCGTCTGCAGGGGTGCTCTGCTGGAGGCTGCGCAGGTCAGAGTAGAACTTGTCTTTTTCTGCAGGCTCTGCCAGGAGGGTTGGGGATTACACACTGAGAAGGGTGACGTATTGCTGGTGTCTCAGTGGGAGGCGCATGGACATGATGCGGTCGGAGTGACCCGTTGGTAGGTTTTCCAACTTAGTCGCAATGGGGGTCTTCACCATGAAGCCCACGCCTGAGAGCCGTCTTTCTGATGCAGGCCTGCCTGACCAGTAGAGGGTGTAGCCAGCGCCAAAATCTTGGAGGCTGCCTTCCTCCGGGAGGCGTACTTCGCTGAGCGCGGCGATGTCGATGTTTAACCTCCGCAATTCATGGGCAATGAGGGCGGAGCGACGCTCAGGGCGTCCGCTGTCTGCTGTGTCGAGCATGGTTCGGATGTTCCAGCATGCTACGTTGAGTCCGGTCGTGGTCGTCATGAGTGTGGATCCGTTGTTTTTCTTGTTTTCTGACCGCATGAGAAGATGCCCGTTGACCGCAGCTAGCCAACTGGTGTTACGAGGGGATGAGCTTTGGTTAGGCCACCTTTTCTAGGCCCCTCTCCGTGTGGAGCAAGCAGTGCTGTCCCTAGAGAAGGCTGCTTGGTCGTTCAGGGTGTGCCGAGTGACGTTGTCATCCCCAGGTCAACATCAGGCGACCAATATCCTGAACCGCCTGCATGCAGGTTTGAGATTGCGGCTTCCAGTGACATCTTTCACCTGCCGTTTTGCCCCTTGCCCATCGCTACAGGACTTGGAAAGTTCAGTGTCATAGTTCGTGGAGCTTTTTGGTGGAGTGCAGTGTGCGCAGTACTGGCCCCACCCTTTAAACCCTTGGTTCGTTTGCCATGGCCTAGCAAGCTGGGACGGTGGCATCGAGGTCCTCGGGTCGTAGGTTTTATATCAGACTGTCCTTGTCTTAGTCTCTGGCTCAAAAGCCTTCCCCGGAGACACGGGGGCTTTGATGTCAGGGGTTTCCTCCCTTAGCCTTTCCGCAGCCAAGCGGCCAGGCCTGCAAGGCAGCAGGGGACTCGTGGGGGCCGGGGTCGTCTATGTCCCGTGCAGATGTGAACATCTGCCTACTGCCTAGACGGTGACACTTGCCAGAGGAGAAAAATCCAACGCCGGAACCCGGTATCGAACCTCGCACCTTTGGCATTGGAGGCAGACGCCTTAACCACTGCGCCACTTCCCCGTCGCCACTTCTCTCTCTCTCTCTCTCTCTCTCTCTCTCTCTCTCTCTCTCTCTCTCTCTCTCTCCCTCTATTTTTCAAACGCACACACACACACACACACACACACACACACACACACACACACACACACACACACACACACACACACACACACACACACACACCCTCACACACAGACACAGATTCTTTATCTCTCTCTCCCTCTCTCTTTTTCTTTTCTCTCTCTCTCTCTCTCTCTCTCTCTCTCTCTCTCTCTCTCTCTCTCTCTCTCTCTCTCTCTCTCTCTCTTACACTCACACACACACACACACACACACACACACACACACACACACACATACACACACACACACACACACACACACAAACACACACACACACTCTTTCTCTCTTTCTCTGTCTCTCTTTCTCTGTCTCTCTCTCTTTGTCACTGTCGCTCTCTGTGTCTCGTTCGCTCTCTCTCTCTCTCTCTCTCTCTCTCTCTCTCTCTCTCTCTCTCTCTCTCTCTCTCTCTCTCTCTCTCTCTCTCTCTCTCTCTCACACACACACACACACACACACACACACACACACACACACACACACACACATACACGTTAACTTATTCAAAGAGTCTAATCAAGATGAAAAAACGTTAGTTAAAACTAATGCACCCTGTTTATGGCCTTCGCGTTGAAATAAAAAAGTTAGGCCCTAAGCATTAAACAAGTTTCTCTCTATTTCTCTCCGTCAAGGACCAATCTATTTCGGCACTTCTCTTTAATTACCACGGTCTATCTGTCTCTTTAACTGAAATGAAGTCTCCTGTTGCTAAACCACAATTAAGGTTTATTGACCTTAGGGCTAATTTTACAGAGATTTATTTTTTAAATAAATCATAATTACTGAAATATCTTGTTACTTTATCTCTGCAGGGGTTGCCACGGGCGGTACCTGCACTTCTGGACAGACGAACCAGTGCAAGACCACGGATGTGTGTGAGGGCACTACATGCAGTAAGTGACACTGATTGATGTTTTGACGAGACTGTGCATGCTGTACTCTTTAAAGTCCTACATTAGAAGGTTTAGAAACATTTGTAAAGATCGAGTGTAAGATTGCGGAAATTCTTCACCCCGAAACATTTGGATTACTCACAACAGACATTGCACCTGCTATTGGGCAAAATTAGGTTGCTCCTTGGGTACTGATATCATTTTTTAAATTCTATTTTGGATTGTCTGATCCTCTCCGCCGTCTTATCAGATGATTGTTTTTAAAACGAGATACAACCTATGCATTTTTAGGGTTGGTATATCATTTTGGAAGTTTAATGATAGCTTATTAAAAGATAAAAACTTTGTTGAAATATTAAACTGGCATTAAAGTTCGCAAAACTTGATTTTTGTTGGTTTTAATATATATATATATATATATATATATATATATATATATATATATATATATATATATATATATATATATATATATATATATATATATATATATATATATATATATATATATATTAATCTTGTTGTCACATTATGATACCGGTTTTTGAGTATGCCCCACTTACCAATGACATCGTCGTAAATGAGCTCAAAAATGCGCTTTGTTCTCACTCGAATTCACCAGTTATCCCAGTCACAACTTCTATGGACTCAATAACAATAACTAAGTGTCTAAAATGATACAGACTAGGAGAGAACGTCGATCAGCAACACACTCTCTCACTATACATTACACTCAAATGGCCTGGTCTGTCCACATAACCCTGAAAGTCTGAGGCCTCAAAGATTTCATTTTAGCTGTTAACTGGAGATCCAATCAGAAACAATCAGACTTTAAAACGGTGTCTGATGGGCGTGTTGAGTTTAAGATTGACATGGCATTTACGTGCACACATTGTATCTGTCGTGACGCCCCGTCCTATTTCTGTATTTGCAAATAGTTGTGCTTAACTTAAAAGCAGCTTTGTAGTGCTGATTCTAAGGTTGCAACAAACAGACACACACACACACACACACACACACACACACACACACGTACACAAACACACACACACACACACACACACACTCACACACACACACACACACTCACACATACACGTTAACAGATACAATGAGTCTAATCATGATGTAAACACGTTAGTTGAAACAAATGCACCTGGTTTATTGCCTTTGAGGTGAAATATAAACGTTAAGACCTAAGCTTTAAACACTTTTCTCTCTGTTTGACACCGTCAAGGTGCAAAGCTATTCCGGCACTTCTCTTGAATTACCACAGTCGATCTGTCTCTTTAACTGTAATTCAGTCTCCTGATGTCAACCCACAATTTAGGTATATTGACCTTTGGGCTAAATTTGCTGAGATTTGTTTTTTTAACAAAAAACAATTACTGAAATATTTTGTAACGTCATCTCTGCAGGGGTTGCCACGGGTGGTACCTGCACTTCTGGACAGACGAACCAGTGCAAGTCCACGGATGTGTGTGAGGGCACTACATGTAGTAAGTGACACTGACTGATGTTTTGACGAGGCTGTACGTTCTGTTCACTTTAAAGTCCTATTTTGTAATCTCTAGATATGTGTAAAGATCGCGTGCAAGAGTGTGGAAATTCTTCATCCCGAATCATTTGGAAATACTGACAACAGACGTTGAACCTGCTATTGGGCAAAATGAGGTTGCTGCTTACGTACAGATAACCGTTTATGATGATTTTTTGGATTGTCTGATCCACTTTTCTGCCTTATCAGATGAAACAATTATTGAAACGTCACAACGTATGCAGAGTACTTGTTGCTGAGAATGACCCACATACTAATGACATCGTCGTAATTGAGCACAAGATGCGCATTGTTCTCTTTAAAATTCACTTGATGTCCCAGTCAGAACCCTTCTACTTAAAAAGGATAAATCAATGTCTAAATTGAACAAAAGGATGGGTAAAAAGCTTGATCTGCAACACAATCTCAACATATAAATTACACTCAAAGGGCATGGCTTGTCAATGTAACCCGGTATGTCTGAGGCCTCAAAGCTTTCATTTCAGCTGTAAAATGGAGATCCAGTCAAAAACAATCAGACGTCAAACGGTGTCTGATAGGCGTGTTGAGTTTAATATTGACATGGCGTTTATGTGCAGACATTTTAATGTATTGTTGGAACTGTTACTCCAGTGTCGTCTACATCCTCAAGCCATGTGTGACAGGTTGCAGCTGAGTGATGTTTCTTTAAAAGAACCTTATGTGCGTGCGTCTGGTGTGATATCATAGTATGACTATGACTCCACACGTAACACTTGACAATGTCTTTCTCTGCGGAGCAGTCATCAACAATAAACAAAGTTGTCTGTTCTTCAAATTGCTTGTACAAATACTGCAGGTAGTCGTTCAGTTTTTTTCTCAGGGTCCACTAAATACATGTTGTTGTCAGTCCAAATAAATAAACGGTTGTGATAAGCTTTGTTGTGTTTGATAGTAGGACATAATATCACGTTTTCAAATGCTATAGGTATTTTGTTTGTAAGAGGTCAAGAACAAATTCAGGTTTTCCACAGCCTGTGGCACCACAAAACAAACCACAGTGTGGCTCGAGTGTCATCAAGTTCATTTTAATACTAATTATTATTTTAATACAAGATACCCTTTAACTTGCTTTCTTGAATGTTCAGTTGAGCATTATAAATCAGATACAGGAATATATTTATTGCTCCGCTTGCGCCTCCTGTTTCAGTCTTTTTTTGTATCTGGATTGAGATGCCATCACTGCCATTTTCCACAGTACAACCTGACCCATGTAGGTAGTCGTCATCTGTACTAGGCAGGTCTAGCCAGAGTGCATATTTTTCTGTCAGGTATTGACCAATTCTTACATCATACAGATGTAGATCTTTGCACACTATGTTTGCCGGTTTTTCTCTAGGTCTTCCACCCACCCATTTTGTGATCACGTCATAGTGCTGGTAAGGTAACATTCCTGATGCGTACATTTGAGTAGGACCCCCGTTGATTGTACAGGATAAATGTGTACTCTTTGGATTGTAAAACTTTTCTGAATCTCTTTTGTATGGACTTCCTTGCCAATAAACAACATAAGAATGCCTTTCAGTGACCTAGCAAGCGTATTCAGGTTAATATTCCACATTGGATCATTTTTGTCTTTGTGCAGTAATCTGTGTCTTATCTCACACGGTCATAATAAATTGAAAGTCTTGATTCAAGCTAATTTTTAATGAGCCTAGCTAGGTCAGTTTCTGTGACAATTTCATATTCCAAAGAGATGTTAGAGATCTTATATGTAGCGTCTGTGTCAGTTGTTCTAATAACTTTGGAGTAGTCATTAAAAGTTAGTTCAAAGTTAGTTAGTTATTTGGGTTTAACGCCTAGCAGGCGACTAAGGCCATCTCACGGCGGGATGGGTAAAAATCTGGTCAGCCAGACTAAAAGCAAGGTCTTAAGACAAGATGTAAATATAGATTAAAAATCTCAGGCTAAAATGTCGCACATGTCTGGAAAAGAAACGTCTACAGACTCTCAAAAAGGGCAAATAAAAAAATTCACATAGTCTATGAATGCTCAGATCTTGTTAAAAATAGTGCATTCTCTCAAAAAATTGAAGATTTTGTCCGGGGGAACATCCCGGAACAAAACCTTCAAGGAGTCTGCTGTGAAGTGTTTATACCTGGTGTCAATTAGGTCAGCACAATACAGCAAAAAGTGTCGAACAGAAAACTGCTCATCACAGGCAAAACACCATGGACGCTCATCCTGTTTAAGTAAGTAAGAGTGCGTAACATATGTGTGCCCGATGTGGAGCCGAGCAAGGACAGTCTCCTCACGACGGCTGCCGCAGCGGAAAGGTAGACTGTCAGACAACTTAGGAAGAGCTTCATGAAGCTTGTTCCCTTCCTCATTGTCCCACTCGGACTGCCACTCGCGGGCTATGTACGCACTAATAACAGGTTTAAAATCACTATAGACAGTCTGTGTGTCAGGGACAGGGTCACTGCGGGCACTGTTGGCAGCAGAATCTGCAATTCTGTTGCCTTCGATGCCCACATGGCCTGGGACCCAAATAAAAATGATGTCATAATATTCCTTCATCAAGTCCGCGTAGAGCTCTCTAATCTGCACCAGCAGTGGATGGTCTGTTCCCGCGCCCTGAAGGGCCTGCAGGGCAGAAAGAGAGTCAGACAGAATCAGGAAGTTCCTTTCCCGAGACTGATAGGCATGCTTGAGTGCTAGCAGAATGGCCTGCAGTTTTGCACTAAATACAGAGGAATGGTCAGGGAGACGGAGCTTAAATGGGCGTCTAGGATGGCGAGAGGACACTGCAGCCGCAGCCACTCTTCCATCCTCAGACTTGGACCCATCCGTATAAAGACGACAATAGCCAGGAAAAATTGAAAGGAGTTCATTGAGGCTCTGTTGGTATATGGCTGGTGGAGTACAATCCTTCTTGTGGGCAGTCAAGTCCAGCAAGATGTCAGGAACTGGTAGTAGCCAGGGTGGAATGACGTGTTGCAGAGATTCCGAAACTTTGTCCAGGTCCACTCCGGCCGCCTGCAGATGAGGTCGGACACGGAAGGAAAGTGGACGGACAGCTCCCGGATGGGCATCGTAAATCTCTGCAAACGACGGGTTAAAAACACAATCATAGGCAGGATTTTCTGGATGGGCCTTCAGCTTCAGAACGTAGCTGAGCATGAGGCGGATGCGGCGGAGCCTGAGAGAAGGCTCCCCTGCCTCTGCATACAGACTAGGAACTGGAGATGTCCTGAAGGCTCCCAGACATATGCGCAGACCTTGATGGTGAATTGTGTTCAGACGCTGCAGAACAGACTTGGAAGCCGAGCCATATACCACAGAGCCGTAATCCAGTTTGGACCGAACAAGTACAGTCGAAGTAAGACGATGCGGTCTGCACCCCAGTCAGTACGACCAACGACACGAAGAATGTCGAGGGCCTTCCGACAAGAGGTTCTAAGGTAGTTAACATGGTTGCAGAAGGTCAATCTTTTGTCAAAGATGACCCCCAAAAACTTAGCCTCTTCAGCCACCTTAATTGGCACTCCAGCAATGCTCAGGCTAGGTTCTGGAAAAAATTTCGTCTGGTTAGTAAAATGCACACAGACTGTCTTGGAGGGCGAGAATCTGAATCCATTGAGAGACACCCACCCCTGGATGCGATCAACGCACAGCTGCAAGCGCCTCTCAAGGGACACAAGTCCTCGACCTCGTGCACACAAACCAAAGTCGTCCACAAACAAAGAGCATTCAGAATCATCCTTGACGGCCTTTACAATGTTATTTATTTTAATGCTAAATAAAACAGGAGATAGAATACTGCCCTGCGGGACACCCATCTCCTGTTCAAAGGAGTCGGAGAGGGTGGAGCCCACACGGACATGGAACGACCTGTTGGACAAAAAATTGTGAATAAAAACGGGCAGATGCCCTTTAAAACCCATGTCCGACAAATCAGACATTATACCATGCTTCCAGGTAGTGTCATATGCCTTTTCAAGATCAAAAAAAATTGCATAGACATGCTGCTTGTTGACAAAAGCATCTCGGATAAAAGACTCAAAGCGGACTAGATGGTCAGTTGTACTACAGAAGCGCCGGAAACCGCACTGGAGGTCTGTGATGAGACCCTGTGACTCAAGATGCCACACCAGTCGGGCGTTGACCAAGCGTTCCATAGTTTTACATAAACATGATGTCAAAGCTATTGGCCGGTAGTTGCCCGGGTCGGAAGGATCCTTACCCGGCTTGGGAATTGGCACAACCACAGCCTGGCGCCAAGATGGCGGAAAATGACCGGTTATCCAGATATGGTTAAAGGCCTTGAGAAGTACAAGGAGTGAATCCTCAGGCAGATGTGTTATGAGCTGATAATGGATGGTATCTAATCCAGCAGCAGAGTCAGTACATTTCTGCATGGCTTGCTGCAATTCTGAAAACGTAAAAGGGGCATTATAGTCTTCAGAGTTATCCGATATAAAATCACAAGCACAAGATTCTCGCTTCTCCTTCTCTCTCTGGAAGAAAGGTGAATAATGCTCTGTTGAAGAATTATGGGCAATGGTGGAGGCAAGTAAATTGGCCACAGCCTTTTTATCTGTGACCAAACTGGCACCATCTCTAAGATGGCCGACAGAAGCCGAGCCACCCCTGCCCCTAATTCTTCGAACAGCCTTCCAGACTTTTTGGGACGGAGTCCTAGAAGATAAAGATGAGACGAAGCGTCTCAAGGAAGCACGGCGTTCACGTTTAAAAATATAACGGGCTTTCGCCCGCTGTCTTTTAAAGGTTAAAATATTTGCTTGCGACGGATTACGAAATGCACGTCGCTGAGCAGATTTGCGCATTGTTTGGGCCTTGCGGCACTCTTCATTGAACCATGGTACTCTCGGCTTCCGAGGGAGTGATGTGGAAGTTCTAGGGATGGTTTCACCTGCAACCTCCAACAAAATAGAAGTAAAACAAGAAACAGGTTCTTCAGCTGACATGACCACCTCCTCTGTAAGACGAGACTGACAGAGAGAGGCAAACAGAGACCAGTTAGCTTTCTTGAGATTCCAGCGCCCCACCGGCGAATCCTCCTCACAGCTGACCGATGACAGGACTACTGGGAAGTGGTCACTACCACACAGGTCGTCGTGAACCTTCCAGTCAAAGTCCAGCATGAGAGAAGGATCACACACAGTGAGGTCTAGAACAGAACTAGATCCGGAACCTGAGTTAGAGTATGTAGGTGAGCCATCGTTAAAGACACATAGGTTAAGTTGAGAAAAAACATCTTCTAACATCTGACCTCTGCCATCATAGTGGTCACTACCCCAAAGGTGAGCATGACCGTTAAAATCCCCCATGAGAATAAAGGGAGGGGGCAGTTGATCTACTAAGTGAAAAATATCATTGCTACAGACCCGCAGTGATGGTGGCAGGTAAATACTGCATATGGTTATGGTCTTTTTTAAGGTAACCCGAGCAGCGACAGCCTGAAGACAGGTGTCGATGCTAACGGGGCTACATAAAATTTGGCTACTAATGAGAAGAGCCGCTCCACCCGAGCGCCTCTCCGAATCAGAGCCTTTATGTATAACATTAAAACCAATAAAAAAACACAGGGTCAGAAGTCTTCAGGTAAGTCTCCTGAAGAGATATGACTGAGGGGTTATAGAACTTGACTAAAAGACGTAATTCCTCAAAGTTAGCTCGAAAACCACGACAATTCCACTGAAGCAAAGAGTCCATGATTAAGTCTGATCTGGGGGTAAGGAGTTTTTCCCCCCTTTTTCCTTTACCTTGAAAGGAGTTGAAGAAACAGAGGGGGGCCGGCTCCCGGGCCTCCTCTGGTTCTTCGGAGAGGAAGGGGGTGGAGCTGCCGCAGCATCAGCAACAACAACTTCCACTCCCTCCATCCGCTCCTCCAGTGCAGCATATTTGTTTTGAAGGGGCACATCTGTGTTCCCCTTCTGGGCCCGTGCGCACAGCGGTCCCATAGATTTCTTAGACTTCTGGTCCTGGGCAGCGTTCCTGCCGCTAGAGTTAGCGGCCTTAGAAGGCTGACCAGAGCCAGAAGCCTTTGGAGTTGACTGACTAACAGGTTTGGGTGTGGGTTGAGGCTTAGGGGCAACAGAAGGCGGCACAACCGGACCGGCAGTGTCCGCCTTCTGCGTTCCCTGGCTCCTTGTCACCACCGGAGGAGGGTTACTCTCCAGGGGCGAGATGAGCCGAGGCTCCGCCCCCAACCAAGAAGTTGGGGTCTGACATGAAAAGTCTTTGGTGGGGCGCTTGCCTGCCACCGCTGCACTAAAAGTATACACTGAGGTGTTAGAGGTTGGGGCAGCCGCAGCTGCACCAGGGCCTTCAACCAGTTTTTTGGCATCCAGAAAGGACAGCCCCTTCTCCACACGCACCTGCTGAATCTTGCACTCGGATATCCAACGAGGGCATTTCTTATCCGAAGCCATATGCGCCCCCTGGCAATTCACACACAGGGGGGTGGCTGTGCAGGACTCAGCAGAGTGTCCGGGCCTAGTGCAACGGGCGCATGAAGCCTCTGCCTGACGGCATGTCTTCTGCCCATGGCCATACTTTTGGCACTTAAAGCACCGGAGGGGAAGAGGGACGTACTTTTTCACTCTCAGGGAGTAGTAACCTCCCCAGATGGTAGTAGGAGGGGTGGGGGTGCCAAACGTCAGGATGATGGTAGGGAGACGGATCTCCCCACCACCTCGCTTGGAAGCGAAGCGCCTGACGCAAGTCACCCCCTGAGACTTAAGGTTCTTTACAAGTTCATCTTCTGACAGTTCTGCCAAAGCTTGATCTTTGATTACGCCTCTTGACGAATTCATAGTTTTGTGGGGTGTGACTTCCACAGGAGTGTCTCCGATGGAAGAGAGCCCCAGTAGCCCGCTGGAGTGTGCCCGAGTACGGCACTCCACCAGCAAGTCACCAGACCTGAGGCGCTGGGCGTCAGGCCTGCCAACACGGCTCCTGAGGGTCTCCCCCACCAGAAAAGGATGCAGCTTGGTAACTGGTTTCTCCTTCACCTTGCTATGGACAATGAGGAAGCGAGGCCATACGGCCGACGCCTGAGGCGTCGCTTCCTCACAGTCTGAATCACTGTCATGTGCAATGTCGGTGTCTATGCGCCGTTTCTGTGCTAGTTTTGGTTTTTTGGTTTTATCCATATTATATTAGTAGAGATATTCATCCCCCGGGGGTCCCCGCCCGCCACCGAGCCCAACAAGGGAAAGTGCAACTGTCGGCGGGTCTCCAGCCGACGCACAATGGAGACTGCCCGAAAGATATACTCAAGGGGGTAAGCCCGATTGAACCGTTTGAGCCACCGCCTTCTATCACACCGTTGAATGCAGGGGAATACTGGCGTAAAGCACCTAATCAGCAGCAGAAGCTATAGCATGGTGCTCCGTATAGCAACCCGCATGTCAACAGTGGGATAGGGCTCAACGTGACAAGAGCCGATTGACTAGGCCGGTACAACTAGCCTCCCGTTTAGGTAGAAGTCAAGGCCGAAGTGGAGTGTTGGCACCAGTGAGCCGCAGCCCAAAGGGAACCTCAGCCACCAGGATCCTCTTCTCCCCCGACACGGGTCTCCAAGCACGGCAAACACTTGGGATCCAAAGGACCAAAAAGTCACGAGTATTTTTAAGGACCAATCCAACATGGTACGACCTAGGTTAGCACAGCTCCTTAAAAACCGGACCAGTGAAAAGGCTGAACAACATATCTGCTGACATCAAGTCCTAATCCTGGACAAAGATGGCACCCGTCCGCTAGCCCACTCAGTCAGGGACTGAGCGGACTACCCACCTACGCCACGTGGAGGCCGGTGCCGGGTAGGCAAAAGTTAGTTCAAAGCTTAGACGGTCATTTAGTGCTCATTGGTAATAAGGCAAATGTGCTGTTAGGATTTCAAATTCAAGTGGAATGTAAAATATATTGTCATATGTTTCAGCCAATATAACGTCCTCAATTGCTGTTGTTGATTTATCTCCTGCATCGATTCTGAGTTTAGCAACATTAACAGACTGTATGCCTTGGTAAACCCGGTCTTCTCTTTCTTTTTGAGTGAGCCATTGATCTTTGTAGCAGAAAACACATCAGCATCATCAAGACTAAACACTTCCTGACCTTCAAGTTTTACCTTAATAGGTCTAATAATTGCTCTGTTAAGTTTGTTAACTAGTGTTCTGTTTGCACCTATTAAAAGCAAGGCATGCAGTACCCGGAACAATAACGTCACAGGGACCTAGGTTTGGAAACTTGACAGTAAGAGTTCGGTTTTGATCGATAGTGCTAGGATTGTTTGTGATAACAATTGATTGCCTAAAGCCCTTAACACTCCAAGGTTCATGCAGTTTTCTGTGCGGGTCTAACTTCAATCCGTAAGTAGATGACATTTTATTATGCAAAAATTTAAAAAAATAAAATAAAAACAATGGCAGCAGGAGGATTTAATCGTGATGATTTTGAAATGGATGTCATGGATGCCTTTGGTAGTACAACATATATGAAAGGAATGGGGACTACTTCTAGTATGTATCACGAACTGTTAAAATACAAAGTCAACTCATTTTATGATAATGTTGGTGACCGTCCAGATGTAATAGATCCTAATCAGTTTGAATATGATCAAGTTCACACACACACACACACACACACACACACACACACACACACACACACACATACATAAAATACAAAGAATCTAATCATGATAAAAACACTTTTGATGAAATTAATGCATCCTGTTTTTTGCCTTTGCGGTAAAATAAATACTTTAAGTCCTAAGCGTAACACACTTTTTGCTGTTTCTCTCAGTCAAGGCGCCAATCTATCCCAGCATTTGCCTGAATAACCATGGTCGATCTGTCTGTTTAACTGTAATGCAGAAACCTGACGCCAACCCACAATTCAGGAATATTGACCTTAGGGCATAATGTGCTGAGATTTATTTTTAAAGAGAAAATAATTACTGAAATATATTGTTACGTCATCTCTGCAGGGGTTGCCACGGGCGGTATCTGTACTTCTGGACAGACGAACCAGTGCAAGTCCACGGATGTGTGTGAGGGCACTACATGCAGTAAGTGACACTGAGTGATGTTTTCACGAGGCTGTGCATGATGTGCTCTTGAAAGTCCTACTTTGTAATCTTTAGAAACATGTGTAAAGCTCGCGTGTAAACGTGCGGGAAGTCTTCATCCGGAATCATTTGGGAATACTCACAACAGACATTGAACCTGTTATTGGGCAAAATGAGGATGCTGCTTCCGTAAAGATAGCCGTCTTTGATGCTATTTTGGATTGTCTGATCCTCTCTGCTGCCTTATCACATCGGAAAATTATTGAAATGAGACACAACCTATGCATTTTAAGTGTGGGGATATCATATTGGAGGTTTAATGATAGATTTTAGGAAGATGAATACTTTGTTGAAATACTAAACTGGCATCACACTTCTCAAAACGTGAATATTTATACGTTTTGAAGTATATATATATTTTAATCCTGATGTCCCATTATACAATACAATACAATACAACTTTATTGTTTGTTCGAGTCAAAGCACGACAGAAATTTGCCTTTTGGCTCATCATAAACAACAATATAAGACATTAACAAACGCTACAAGAACAGTCCATGAAAAAATATAATTGCAGCAATCTATCACAAGCAATCTGTCACAAGATGGGAGGTAATGTTAAGTAGATCATACTTAAAGTCGAGACAGCAGTTGGAATAAAAGTCTTCTTAAAAAAATTCTTTTTGGCAAGTGGCATGTTAAAAAGTCTGCCTGATGGTAGCATTTGAAACTGATCAGATAGTGGGTGACGAGGATCATTGACAATGCTAGCAGCTATCCTTTGGACAGCTCTATGGTACAGATCATCTACTGGATACTGTCCTAGGCCAATTATATTCTCAGCTGTTCTGACGATACGCGACAGTCTGCCCCTGTTTTTCATACTGAGGTTGCCATACCAAGCAGCGACGTTAAAAGTCAGTATGCTTTCAATCAGGCTTCAATAAACGGATTCTAAAACCTTGAAACTGACATCAAAACTTCTCAGTTTCCTAAAAAGGTACAGACGCTGGTTTGCTTTTTTTCACAATCAGATCGGTGTTTCCAGTAAGGGACAGCCCGCTATCCATGACTGTGCCAAGGTATTTAAATTCGGTGACCACCTCTACAGGTTGATCATTAATTGAGACAGGTACAAAAATGTCATCAACTTTCCTGTCATCAATGACGAGTTCCTTGGTTTTCTGTACATTCATTTCCAGAAAACTGTCTTTGCACCATGACTCTACTACTGCTATATGTGAAAAGTACTCAGCCAGACTGTCTTCTTTTTGGAGTAGGCGTACAAGGGCCATGTCGTCTGAGATCTTTAAGAGATGAGAAGTGGTAGCGGTTTCTGAGAAGTACCCACTTACTAATGACATCGTCGTAAAGGAGCTCAAGAATGCGCATTGTTCTCATTCCAAATCACAAATTATCCCAGTCAGAACCCTTATGGACCTAAGAACTATAACTAAGCATCTAAAATGAAACAGACTAGTAGAGCACGTCAATCTGCAACACACTGCCGCCATATACGTTACACTCAAAGGGCCTGACCTGTCCACTTAACCCGGTAAGTCAAGGCCTCACGGATTTCATTTTAGCTGTAAACTGGAGATCCAATTAGAAACAATCAGACGTCAAAACGGTGTCTGATGGGCGTGTTGAGTTTAAGACTGACATGGCGTTTATGTGCACACATTGCATGTGTCTTGACGCCACGTCCTATTTCCATACTTGCAAATAGTTGTGCTTAACTTAAAAGCAGCTTTGTAGTGTTCATTCAAAGGTTGCAACACACACACACACACACACACACACACACACACACACACACACACACACACTCGCGCGCGGGAACACACACACACACATACACACATATTAACACATATTCTCTCTTTCTCACCCTCTCAAAAAACACACACACACACACACACACACACACACACACACACACACAAACACACACACACACACAATCTCTCTCTCTATCCCTCTCTCCCTCTATCTTACACACACACACACACACACACACACACACACACACACACACACACACACACATGGAGACGAAAGCCTCAGAGTGGGTAACCAACCATTTTATGTGAAAATGGGTTCCCATATTTCTATTTATTTTAGGGCTCTGGAGTTGATGCGAATGTTTAGAACTCATCTTATAACTAAGCTCTACAACTTAAAATAAAATAGATATTTTCTAGAAATAGAGCCACTGGATGGAGAAAAAAATGGGTTTCTACCAATAAAGTGGGTGCCTATCACACAAAAACTGGCATTACAGTGAAAATGGGTGTCCTCGTCAAATCATTCATTTTAGCATGGACTATCTCAAGAAAATTAGGTGTCTGTAATAAGGTAAAGTTCACGGAAAATTTGATGCTTTTTTCCACATTTATTTGCTTGTTGTCATTCTTTTTTCAACTTAATGTATATTCCTTCTTTTCCCTGCATTAAAAATGTCAAGCACAATGGCACATTGAACAAATACCTCACTAAACATACCTCTGGTTGATTTGCTTATGATTGTTTGGGTGGGGTTGTGGGGGGGGGGGGGATGGGCGGGGGTGAAGGTGGGGGGGGGGGGAGCGGGGTCGGTCGGTCATCACTTTTGGTTTTATAGAGCTGCTGAATGCTCTCTTATGAATGAAAGATCTTCATTATCCCTGGAATCAGTAGGTCATTTCAGAGGTGCGCACCGAGTTGCACACCAAACCACTCACAAATACACATTTGGAGTGCACCAGATGGATCCAGTTGGCCAAGTCCCACATTCCACACTATAGGACAGCTAAGACTAAGAAGTGATCGCGGCGTTTATGGCGCGGTACAAGGTTTAAAACTAAGAAACTGTTGTTTTTAG
>BTPG01000006.1:2315380-2320380 GCA_036245525.1 Semisulcospira habei | reverse complement strand
GGTGGGGTGGGGGGTGTCTGTGAGTCTATGAGTATGTCTGTCTATGTGAATAGTGTTGTCATCGCTTTGCAAGTATTATGTTTACTTATATGTATGTATATTTGTAGTTAGTCTTGTAGTTGTTAGCAACGGCAGGTTTGTAAAATGGCTGTGTCGATGACGATGTCAATGCCTAAACCGTTGTAAAATAAAGTTTCATTGATTCATTGATTCATTGATTCTCTCTCTCTCTCTCTCTCTCTCTCTCTCTCTCTCTCTCTCTCTCTCTCTCTCTCTCTCTCTCTCTCTCTCTCTCTCTCTCTCTCTCTCTCTCTCTCACACACACACACACACACACACACACGCACACGCACACGCGCGCGGACACACACACACACACACACGCGGACACACACACGGACACGCATAACATACAAAGAATCTAATCACGATGAAAACACGTTATTTGAAAATAATGCATCCTGTTTATCGCCTTAGCGGTAAAATAAATACTTTAGGTCCTAGGCGTAAAACACCTTTCGCTCTGCTCCTGCACGTCAAGGCGCCAAGCTATTCCGGCACTTGTCTCCCCCACCCGGGTCTGCCCTGGGGGACTTGGGTGGGGTTAGGTATTTTTTAGTTCCCATGGTCACCCTGGTCAGCCCCACAGGGTGGGTTTTTCTCTCTATTCTGGGGCATGTGTTTCTGTCTACCCTTTGTCCATTCACCTGTATTTGCCTTTTTAAAACTCGCTACTGTCTGCACTGCCTGTAGCTCTTGATATTGGATGTGTGTTGCTAAATGGTCTTAGCTTTATTTAGGCCCCATGTGTTAGGTTTATTTAATGTATTGGACCGGCTGGCGACATACATTCAATGTTCTGTTAATTTTTTTTTTTTTTTTTACAAGCAGTGCAGGCACGTCCTGAGAAAGCCTTGTTGCTGTCGGGACGTTAAGCAATGTACAATCAATCAATCAATCCGGCACTTGTCTGAATTACCACGGTCGATCTGTCTCTTTAATTGTAATGCAGTCTCCTGACGCCAACCCACAATTAAAAAATATTGACCTTCAGGATAAATGTGCTGAGATTTATTTTTAAATGAAAAAGAATTACTGAAATATCTTGTTACGTCATCTCCGCAGGGGTTGCCACGGGCGGTACCTGCACTTCTGGACAGACGAACCAGTGCAAGACCACGGATGTGTGTGAGGGCAATATATGCAGTAAGTGACACTGATTGATGTTTTCACGATGCTGTGCGTGATGTGCTCTTGAAAGTCCTACTTTGTAATCTTTAGAAACATGTGAAAAGCTCGCGTGTAAGCGTGCGGGAAGTCTTCATTCCGAATCATTTGGGAATACTCACAGCAGACATTGAACCTGCTATTGGGCAAAATGAGGTTGCTGCTTACATACAGATCTTTGATGCTATTTTGGATTGTCTGATCCTATCTGCTGCCTTATCACATCAGAAAATTATTGAAATGAGACACAACCTATACATGTTAAGTTTGGGGCATATTGGACTTTTAATGATAGATTTTGTAAAGATAAAAAATTTGTTGAAATACTATACTGGCATTAAAATTTTAAAAACGTAAATATTTGTTCGTTTTAAAGTATATATATTTTTTATTCTTGATGTCACATTATGATATCGGTTTCTGAGAATGACCCAGTTACTAATGACATCGTCGTTAATGAGCTCAAGAATGCGCATTGTTCTCATTCGAATTCACCAGTATTTCCAGTCAGAACCCCTATTGACTGAATAACGATAACTAAGCGTCTAAAATGAAACAGACTAGGAGAGCACTTCGAGCTGCAACACACTGTCTCCATATACATTACACTCAAATGGCCTGGCCTGTCCACATAACCCGGTTAGTCAGAGGCCTCAGAGATTTCATTTTAGCTGTAAACTGGAGATCCAATCAGAAACAGTCAGACGTCAAAACGGTGTCTGATGGGCGTGTTGTGTTTAAGACTGACATGGCGTTTACGTGCACACATTGTACGTGTCTTGACGCCCCGTTCTATTTCCATATTTGCAAATAGTTGTGCTTAACTTAAAAGCAGCTTTGTAGTGCTCATTGTAAGGTTGCAACACTGACACACATACACACACACACACACACACACACACACACACACACACACACACACTGTTACGTGTTGAGTCGTAGTAGTTGTTACTATTGTGGTTGTGTTGTTTTGTGAGAGCGTGCGTGCATAAATCGTATGTAACGATTCGACGTTTTATTTGAGCTATCACGATTTCTAATCACGAACTTTTTCAGAGAATTTCACTTCCGTTTATGAATAGTGCGGTGTTGAGTATCTGTTGCCACACGGAGTTGAGTCAGGTAAGGTCTAGAAACTGCTCGGATATTCATTTGTTTACTACCAGCGTGTCGATTGGCTTTCGGTGCTGATGCACTGTTCGCATGTTTATCAGTTAGAGTGGGCGGGGTCGTGACCTGTCTGACCTACTTTTGTGTGACGTCATCGCGCGCCGCGGATTTTCTTAACTTAGAAGTTGAAGATCGTAGCCAGATGTTTATAGAATATTCCAGTGTAAATGCACCTTCGAGTTTTAGATACGTACTGTGTTCTGATTGGTTGTGCTGTACGATTTTGCTCGATCTTTCTGGAAAGCCTGTCGCTATGAAAGAGTCGTGCTAGGAAGCACCTGTGTACATTGTTTAGTCGTAGGATTGCGATGTAACAGAGTCTGTACATTGTTCAGTTGTCGAATTGCGATGTAACAGCGTCGGTACAGTGTTCAGTTGTATAATTGCAGTGTATCGAAGAAGAGTGTGTTGACATTGCGAGAGAGTACGCAAGATATCGTGCTTCATAGTGACGGACTTATGCAGTGATGATGTACATTGTATGAGAGACGCTTTGTGTCAAAGCTGAGAAGACTTTGTATTATTGTTGGTGCAATTGTGAACGCATTTCGTGGAGATCGCATCGCTGTAAATAAATATTGTTGGAACTGTTACTCCAGTCTTGTCTACATCCTTAAGCCACGTGTGACGGATTGCAGCTGAACGGAGGTTTATTTAAAAGAACTCTACGTGTGTGCATTTGGTGTAGTATCATTCTACGACCACGATTCAACCACGTAACAGTAGTAGTATGATAAACACACCAGGCGAAGCACGTAAGGTTCTTTTAAATAAACTTCATTCAGCTGCACACGCGGCTTAAGGATGTAGGCTACACTGGAGTAACAGTTCCAACAATATTTTAATTCATCCATGCGATCTCCATACAATGCATTCCCAAATGCACCAACACTCATACAATGTCTCCTCTGCAAATGTCAACACTGGCGACGCAAATTATGAACTTTGTCGCAGGTGAATGTGCATAGTTCTTTGACAAGTTATTTTTTTATTTGCTTTCTTTTACATTTGATGACTTTGTTATTTATTGTTAACATAACCAAGCAAGAAAACCGTAAAAATTCTGCAGAACTCGGACAAAGCGCGTGATAAACATTGTGATTCTTCGCCTTGTATTGTTTTATTGTGGGTTTTTTAAGCATTCTATAGATATTGATATTAGTTGATTTTTATTTATTTATTTATTATTATTATTTTTTGTGTGACCATATTTGTATTATATCTCTCTCCCTACATTTGTGTTTTTACCGACATGCAAAATCGTAATCTAAATACAGTTTCGAAACGAACAATCGAACTGAGAAGTGGCCATTTTTTATATTTTTTGGTGTGTCCGAGTCAAGGCTTAAAAGTTCAATAAGGGATAACTTTATTTTTGTCCCAAACTTCTCAGTACTCCGCAGAGATGCCTCAAGCCCTCAACACACTGGACTAGCAGTATATATATATATATATATATATATATATATATATATATATATATATATATATATTATATATATATATATATATATATATATAATATATATATATATATATATATATATATATATATATATATATACTTGGTAAGGTCAAACGGCGACAAGACTTAGAGTCAGCTCAAGTGGAAAGCTTGTGGGTAGTAGTGAAAACATCTAAATCACCCCTCCGTCCTCATTGGCTTTATTTATAGAAATCCAGCAGCCAGGTGGGACTGGTATGATGACTTCGTAGCAATGATGGATAGCCTAAATCAAAATAAAGCTGACGTTCTTTTGGGCGATTTTAATATTGACCTTTCTACATTTAAATGGCCCCATGATGCATGGGCGTCAACAACAGCACTATTTGGTTTAGAACAGTTAGTTAAAACCGCCATTAGAACCCACATGTACATCTTCAACCCTGATTGATCATATTTATGCGACAAATGAAGATAAAATATCAAATGCACATGCTTCCTCCTTAGCTGTCAGTGACCATAACCCAGTATGTTGCACAGTCTCCATGAAACTAGACAAAGAAAACAAAAAGAGACCAAAACAATTAAATATCCTTCTTTTAACAAAATTAATAACGGCGACTTTCTGCGGGATCTGCTCAATACTCCTTTAAGTGACGTGTATAGCCACACTTCTCCTGACAGTGCCCTGTCGTACTGGATGGATCTATTCCTTGGGGTCCTAAATAAGCATGCGCCCATACGAGAAAAACGAGTTAAGCACTCTACCCTGCCACCCTGGTTAACCACACTTCTCCTGACAGCGCCCTGTAGTAATGGATGGATCTATTCCTTGGGATCCTAAATAAGCATGCGCCCATATGAGAAAAACGAGTTAAGCACTCTACCCTGCCACCCTGGTTAACAGTAGATATCAAACAGACCATGTCATTTAGAGACAAATTTAAGAAAGAAAAACAGTTTGATGAATATAAGAAACAACGAAATCGTGTTAAATACCTAGTGAGAGCTTAAAAAAACCTGTTCCTCCAGGAAATGATTAGGGACAAAAGAGATACAGCATCGGTTTGGAAAGCCCTGAACGTTATAACGAAGGTTAAATCAGCCCTTGAAATTCCAACCCATTTGTCAGCTGATATATTAAATAACCACTTCCTAT
>BTPG01000006.1:2235380-2310380 GCA_036245525.1 Semisulcospira habei | reverse complement strand
AGGTTCATACCTGTGTATATAATTATATATATTTTTTTAATTTTCCTTATTTTGTTTTTTTTTATTTTTTTCTGGGGGGGGGGGGGGGGGAGGGGGATGGCTCTTTTTACTTACATATGTTTTATCTTTTGATGTATCGTCTGATGTATTTTTATATATGTAGAGTAGCAGGACAGTTTGGAAGATAGGCATTGCTATGCCTAAAACTTTTTATCCTGAATAAAAACGTTTCATCATCATCATCATCATCTCTCTCACTCTCTCTCTCGCTCTCTCTCTCTCTCTCTCTCTCTCTCTCTCTCTCTCTCTCTCTCTCTCTCTCTCTCACACACACACACACACACACACACGCACACGCACACGCACACGCACACGCACACACGCACACACATGCACGTTAAGATATACAAAGAGTCTAATCACGATGAGAACACGTTAGCTGTAACTAATGCACCCTTTTTATCGACCTCGCGGTGAAAAAAAAACAAACCCGATCAGCGTTAAACACTTTTCTCTCTGTTTCTCTCCGTTAATACACCAATCTATTCTGGCACTTCTCTTGAATTACCACGGTTGATCTAATAATAATAATAGCGGTTATTATATAGGCGCTTTTTCCCAATTCGGCGAATGGGCTCAAAGCGCCGCGAACTGAACCCAGCAAGCACGCTCACGTGACACACGCATTCACTCTAAAGACAAACACAATACAAGACAAACACAGGACATTCACGTGGTGCGAAGAGTCAGCTCAGCTACTCAGGTTTCGGAAATTTTGAACGCTTGTATTTGAAATTTATTAAGTGGCATGAAACCGGTACCAAAGTGAAGGGGGTGGAAGAACCGGAGTACCCGGAGAAAGAACCCTCGACGGTCCGTCCGAATTAACGGTGACACTTACTATAGGAGAAAAATCCGACGCCGAAACCCGGTATCGAACCTCGCACCTTTAGCATTGGTGGCAGACGCCTTAACCACTGCGCCACGGACCGCCCCACGGATCTGTCTCTTTAACTGTAATGCAGTCTCCTGATGCCAACCCATAATTTAGGAATATTGACCTTAGGGCTAAATTTGCGGAGATTTATTTTTTAAATGAAAAAGAATTACTGAAATATTTTGTTACGTCATCTCTGCAGGGGTTGCCACGGGCGGATCCTGCACTTCTGGACAGACGAACCAGTGCAAGACCACGGATGTGTGTGAGGGCACTACATGCCGTAAGTGACACTGATTGATGTTTTGACGAGGCTGTGAATGCTGTGCTCTTGAAAGTCGTACTTTGGAAGCTTTAGAAACATTTTTAAAGATCGCGTGTAAGAGTGCTGACAGTCTTCATCCCGAATCATTTGGAAATACTGACAACAGACGTTGAACCTGCTATTGGGCAAAATGAAGTTGCTGCTTACGTACAGATAACCGTTTTTGATGCTATTTTGGATTGTCTGATCCTATCTGCTGCCTTATCAGATCAGAATATTATTAAAACGATCTGACACAACCTATGCATATTAAGGGTGGGGATATCATAATTGAAGTTAAATGATATATTTTGTAAAGATAAAAACTTTGTTGAATACTATACTGGCACTACGCATCTCAAAACGTGGATATTTGCTGGGTTTTAAAGTATATATATATATATATATATATATATATATATATATTATATATATATATATATATATATATATATATATATATATATATATATATAATATATATATATATATATATATATATATATATATATATATATATATATATATATATATATATATATATATTTTATCCTGATTTCAAATTATTCTACCGGTTTCTAAGAATGATCCACTTTCTAATGACATCGTCGTAAATGTGCTCAAGAATGCGCATTGTTCTCATTCGAATTCACCAGTTATCCCAGTTGGAACCATTATAGACTGAGTCACGATAACTAAGCGTCTAAAATGAAACAGACTAGGAGAGAAAACGTCGATCAGCAACACACTGTCTCCCTATACATTACACTCAAGTAGTTTTCATGTCATTTACTATTTTAGCTCTACGTGGAGTAGGTAGAGCAGGACTAACATTTGTCCTCTCTATACCGTAGTTGTCTTCCCGCAGCAGGAACCAAGTCCCGGCGCAGGGGAGGGCTCAATGTGGAGTACGGTCGATGAGAGAGGTAGAGAATTACTAGTTTGAGGCACAGTCAGGTCAATTTGGGAATTGGTGGGTTTGGTCCTCTCTGTACCGTAATTGAGCCTCTTCCTGCAGCGGGAACCAAGTCCCGGCGCCGGGGAGGGCTCAATGTGGTGTACGGTCAGTGAGGGAGGTAAAGAATTACTAGTTTGGGGCACAGTCAAATCAATTTGAGGATTGCTAGATTTAATAATACTTAATCTGGGTTTTGGTTTGGGGATAGTCATAGTCTGAGGCTTTTGAGGCCGCCTGGGCGGAATGGGGGGTTTAACCCAGGCAGTCTTGTCTAGTTTTGGAGAGACAGTCCTGTGGGTTTCGTTTTCATGGACTGCTCCACGCTGGTTGATGTTTAGTTGAGCTCTACGAAGAGCCTCTTGGTAGGGGATATAAGTTTTATTTCTGATTTTGTTGGCTTCACGGTAAAGGAGAATTTTATGACACTTTTGGTATGCGGCACTGTGTGGCCCACCGGAGTTCACGCATTTAGCCACCGCCGTGTCAGGACAGTTTGCTCGGCGGTGGTCCCTACTTCCTCAGCGAACACAGGGGGTGCTTTTAGATTTACATACTCTTGCCACATGCCCCAGTCGACAACAGTTGGCACAGGGTGCCAGCGACGGAGCATATGGTTCGAGTGGGCAGAGTAGAGTGCCAATCTTTATTTTAGAAGGTAAGTTAGTGAACCCATGAAGCTCAATCTTTATGGCCTTGGAGGCCGTGCCATCACGATTCGTGAGTCGGGTGGTGGTAGCGTTGTAGCCTTGATTTTTTAGTGAGGAGGCGATCTCCACGGGGTCCTCTACATGGGGGACACCGTGAACAACGCCTACTACCTTAGGAATAGGAATGGAGCACTCCACATGGGCGCCTCCAATATCTGTTTTTTTTTTTAATTTTACTCAGTTTTTGTTGTGCTCTGTAATTTGGACATGAAATAATCCACATATTGTGGCCTATGGATCTCATGGAGATTTCCGATGAGGACACACCGGCAGCCTGACAGATATGCGGCTGCTGCGTCCCGTGTCTATGGATAAGGGTGGTTCCTGTCCCTAGGTCCCTGAGTCGGACCGGGAACCTGCACCACTCCTCCGTGACTGGCTCTGTTGTGTCCCCATCGGATCTCTCCCTAAGTAGGTGTGTTTTTCGATGTCTACGATTCTTGTTTTGGTAGACCTCAAAATTATCTTTGGCCTCTTCCTCGTCCCCCGGCAGGCCCTCTTCCACAAGGGGATCGGGCAACCTGGCGGGGGAGTTGTCGGAGGCAAAAGCAAGGTTTAGGTCATTTGGAGATACAGATTTCTGGCTAATCAACATAATGCCACTTTTTGGAGTATTGCACACATCTATCTCCGGACTCAGAGGTGTATTTTTTTGGCGATACAAGGTCACCAGTTGAGATTTGTTTTGGCGGGCTTGGTACATTAGCGTTTGTTTTGCTATTTGGGCCAGAAGACGAGTCAGTTGATTTCTGTTTTCTATGTTTTGGCAAGCTCAGCGGACTAACGTTTCTTTTACTTTCTGAGCCGGGAGGCGTGTGAGTAAGTCTGCGTTTTCTGCGTCGGTGCTTTTTGGTTTTTCGAGGCTTCACTCGCAAAGGAGATCGGCTTCGTTTCTGAAATTTTCCATTAGAGGACTTATCCGAGGGTGAAGAAATAGATGAAAATGATCCAGATAGCTCTTCCATTGTTATATCTTTAGTTTCTAAACCAACGTGGCGTGACCAAAAGATGGCCGCGCCACGAGGTATATTGGGTTGGGGGTGGTTCACGGTATCCCCCTCGCGGAGGATCTGACTCACCTTAATAATTCCCTTGCGGCTCAGGGCATCCAGACAGTCATTGCCAGGCTTTCCAAAAGGGACGGGGCCCAGTCGAGGGCGGTAAAGATCGATTTCCATAACCTGACTAAACTTCCGAACAGAGTTAAGGTCGGTGTTCATTATTTGTCGGTCGAGCCCTATGCTCCGTCTGCATTGCGTTGCACTAAATGCTGCAGACTGGGGCATTCGACTCGGGCGTGCAAATCTAAACATCAGGTGTGCGTTAGATGTGGCAGCCGAGAGCATTCTCGTGCTGCCTGTCTTGACAGCACCGCACCAAAATGTGTCAACTGCGGCGGCGCTCATAGCGCCGCCTATCAAAAGTGTCCCCAAATTGCCCTCTCTCGGGAGGCCAACAAAATTAAGAACGAAAATTATATCCCATATAGAGAGGCCATCAGGAGGGCCCACATAAACATCCAAAACAAAAAAGTCAACCTATGGCCTGAACTTACCTACCCAGAGATTTAGATCCTACAGCGTGGACCCGGGCTCCGGACCTGAGAGACCGGACCCCGGCCACCAGAACAAACCTGCAGATGAATAGAAATCGCAAAGTCCCTAGCACAATAAACTCTGACTCTGCACGTAATGTAGAGAAACACATAACAACAAATAGGACTCTGGTGGCACCAGGAGTCTCATCTTATCGAGACGCTTTTATGCAGAGGGCACCGAGTCATAAAACAGCTCTAGCCGCTTCCACTGTTGCTGCAAACGTATCGCCCCCTCTTCCGCCCCCCCCCCTCCCTCTCCCATGGGGGAGGATACGTCCCCGTCAGCCCGCAGATCCCTCCATTTTGGAGAGGCGCGGCGGTCTGGGGATGGCCCTGGGCTGAGGACGTTCATGCTCGGAGACATCCACAGACAGATGCGGGTGCTCACGGGCGCGATTGCGGGGGGTGATGTGGGAGGGATCGTGATGGCCATGCTTCAGTTTAATCAACTGATCATGGCCATCCTGGTCCCTCTGCTTACAAACCCAGACCCGTTATAGGCAGGTCACTTCAAATTGATACTGAAAAGTCAAGTTAAGTAAAAGAATAAAATTTTCCTGATACCGTCGCACCAGCACCATGGGTGAAGAAAATAAAAATGGCCTGAGGTTCCTTCAATGTCGGGCCATAACCAGGAACATACAATATTTAAATAATTATATATGTTACGATTATGGTTGTGTTCTTTTGAGAGAGCATGCGTGCATATATCGTAGGTAACGATCCGACGTTTAATTTAAGCTATCACGATGCCTAATCACATATCCTTTCAGTGAGTTTCACTTTCGTTTACAAATAGTGCAGTCTTGAGTATCTGTTGCCGCACGGAGTTGAGTCAGGAAAAGTCTAGATGATAATTCAATATTCTTTTGTTTACCGCGCGCGTGTGTTAGCGGTTAGTATCCGTGCACTTATAGCTTGTTTACCAGACTGTACGGTCAAGGTCGCGACCTGTTTCGTGTACGCATGCGTGAAGTTTGGACGAGTGGGGACTCACCTATTTTTTTAGCTAGTAAATAATAGCCAGACTTTTACAGAATATTCCAGTCTGAATGTATCTTTGAGTTTTAGTTACGCAGTTTGTTTCGATTGGTTGTGTTGTACGATTTTGCTCGATTGTGCTAGAAAACATACCACTATAAAAGATCGTGCTGGGAAGCTCATGTGTACATTGTTCAGTCGTAGGATTGCGATGTAACAGAGTCTGTACATTGTTCAGTTGTAGAATTGCGATGTAACAGCGTCGATACAGTGTTCAGTTGTATAATTGCATTGTATCGTAAAACGCTTTGATATTGAGAGAACGTTACGCATCGTGCTTCATTGTCAGTAACGGAGATCTGCAGTGAAAGCTGATGTACATTGTATGAGAGGCGCTTTGTGTCAGAGTTGAGAAGATTTTGTACTATTGTTGGTGCAATTGTGAACGCATTTCGTGGAGATCGCATCGCTGTAATAAAATATTGTTGGAACTGTTACTCCAGTATTGTCTACACCCTTAAGCCACGTGTGACGGATTGCAGCTGAACGGAGGTTTATTTAAAAGAACTCTACGTGCGTGCCGTCTGGTGTGATATCATAATACGACCACGATTCAACCACGTAACAATATAAAAGAATATAATCCGCAAATTATTTGTCTGCAATCATTGTTTACTACCAAATCTAAACTAACGTGTATTGATGGTTATCACTACCCTCCTATAACTGAACTAAATAAAACATTTAATGAAAATATACATACTGCCACCTATATTCAAGTAGGGATTCAGCATGAAGTGCTTAATTCCCCTGTTCCTTTACACGATACTCATCCAATTTATAGTAACTATATTAAAATTAAAACAATTTCCATGCATAATGAAATAAATGTCCTAAATCTATATGCACCTAAATCAGTTTCTCCAACTGGGTTGTAATGGATGCGGGCTCTTGCTGGTGATGGGTGGGTGGTTATGGGGGATCTCAACATCCACCATCCGCTCTGGCTTGCAAAATTCCCTCCTGCACGCATAATTGCTCATAAACAAGCTGAGGATATTACAAAATCCAATTTGCTTATCCTAAATACGGGAGAGATAACCAGAACACCCGATAAAGATCAACAACATCCATCAGCGGTAGATCTAACTCTTATTTCCCCAAACCTCTATTTAGATGCTTACTGGGCCCCGGGGGATGACGCTATGGGCAGCGATCATCTCCCGGTTATCCTTGAGCTAAACAATAAACATTATTGCTCCCTAAATCCACCCAAAACAAAGGTAAATTCCTGTACGACAAGGCTAATTGGGCTCTATATGAGACCGCGGTTGGACAGTGCATTGGAGGCGTCGACACCTCGGATGTCGACGCCTTTAGTGACACACTAACCGCGGCCATAATTAAAGCCGCGGAGACGGCCATCTCGCGTAGTAGGGGCGCTCCTCCCGGCAAACCCGCTAACCGCTGGTGGACTGACGAATGTGATGCTGCTGTTAAGGGAAAGAAAAAAGCCTATAATCAGTGGAAGAAGACTAAAACATCTACTCACCATAAGGCGATGAAATCGGCAAATATACTATGTAATAGGGTTATAGCTTCAGCTAAACTTGAATATTTGAAACAACAAATCCTTGCGGAAATTCAGACTCCTACAGACATGAATAAAACATGGAAAGTTGTTAAAAAAAACTTAAAAATAAGTATAATCCGTCTCCTGTACCGTTGATTAACAATGGAGAAAAGTACAATACAGATCACGAAAAAGCTGATACACTTGCCGAAACTTTTGCGGCTATTAGCTCTACAAAAAATTTAAAACCGATAGCCAGAAATTTTCGTAATACAGAAGAAAGTAAAGTAACTTTTCAAAACCCCTCTGTCTTGCCATTAACTGGCTCAGACGAGCTAAATCTTCCCTTAACCCTATCTGAACTGGACACTGCACCATCCCACGTGAAGGGTACTAAAACCTCACCGGGACTTGACGAGATTACGTACGTCATGCTTAAGAGACTCCCCTTGGAGGGAAAGAAGTTACTTCTAAAGTTATTTAATCAGTGTTACAGAGAGGGCCTACTTCCACAAACTTGGCAACATGGGATTGTAATCCCAATAATAAAACCGAAAAAACCACGAAATTTAACTATGTCATTTCGGCTCATAACTCTCACTTCGCATGTAAGCAAGATATTCGAGCGTATTATAAAAAAAATTGCTTTGAATATTATTTAGAGAAAAATAAAGTAATTCCCATAGTTCAAGCAGGATTTCGGAAAAAAGATCAACATCCGATCAATTATATGCTTTTTCGTCAGCTGTAAAACAAGCTTTTAAGAAAAATTATAAAGTTATGGCCTGCTTTTTCGACGCCAAACGAGCGTTTGACGTCGTCTGGCATCAAAAGCTATTACAAAAACTTAAAATGCTTGCCCTAACCGGCAATATATATAATTATTTTCAAAATTTTTTGCACCGTACATTGCAGGTTAGGCATGGTCAGGCCCTCTCAGCAACACATAAAACTGATTGCGGGGTACCTCAAGGTACTTGCCTTGCCCCGCTGCTCTTTAATGTCATGATGGCAGATTTGCCAGCCTATCTAAAATCAAAACTTGATAAGCACACTAAAACTTCCTTAAAAATACCTCAATATGCCGACGACATCGCCATAAATTATGGAAACCCGTTAAAACTATAAATCTTCGGGGTAGGGAAATAACCAAAGAAAGAAGTATAAAATTCCAAACGGCGATCGATGCAACGCAAAAATACCTTGAAATAAATGGATTTGAGCTGGCCCCCGAAAAGACGCAGTTGATAATATTTAGTCCATATAAAGTTAAGTTTCAAAAGCAAATCACTATAACAAATGATAATATTAAGTATTCCATAACTCCTAGTAAATCAGATAAAATTTTTGGGGGTGCTGTTCTCATCCACCTTAAACTGGAAGCCGCACATTAATAATCTTATCCAAAAGACGAATGGTGCAATAAACTTAATTCGAATTCTTAGGCACGAGGCATGGGGCAGGGACACCAAATTGTTGGTGCACCTGCACCATGCCTTGGTGCGCTCTAACTTGAGTTATGGAGCCGAGTGTTTTTTCTCGGCTTCTAAATACGACCTAAAATGCTTGAACGAGCAGAAATGCGGTCACTTAAATGCATTTTGGGAGTCCCTCACTATGCCTCCAATAACGCAGTATATGCTATGACTAATATTTTACCTTTGGATATGTTTAGACTAAAATTTTGTACCAATTATATTAATCGCATTTTTGAAACTCCCAATAGTGCCCAAGAGACCTACTTAAATGAAATTAAAATGGATCGCCTAGAACAAGCCTTTCAATCAATACAGAAACGTAATGTGCAACCCACGCTTACGTCTATAGTTGGTGAAGTATTGGGGCTGGCTGGAGTAGTGCCGACCACTGTCTCCCCAGCCCCTTTAGTTCCAAGGTCCCCGTGGACCCTCCATATGGCCACCATTAAAACAGAGATTCCAAAAATTACAAAAAAAGTAATTTGTATTTACAGAGATCAATAGCTCTAGAGTATTTAGACGCTACTTACCCACACGCTATCACGGCCTACACGGACGGGTCCGTCAGTGAGGCTGGCGATGTGGGGAGTGGAGTCTTTATCCCAGCCCTGGAGAAAATGCTAAGTTATTCTTTGGGTAGGGGCTGGTCCATATGCACGGCGGAGCTTACGGCCATCTTGGCTCTCCCGTTGCAGATGTACCAGCTCCTAGTCTGCACGGACTCCAGGGCTGCATTACAGAGCATACAGCTCGGGGAAAGATCAGTCCGCCCTGATATTGTGATTGAAATAAGAATGGTAATTCACCAACTAATCAGTCGGGTCGTTGACACTGCCCTCCAGTGGGTCCCGTCGCATGTTGGCATCCTTGGCAATGAGACTGCAGATAGGGCCGCTCGGACTGGCGCTATGGGGGGACCTGGTGCCCAGCCAGTCCGACTCCTCTTGGCCGAGGGGGAAGCAAATGTACGAATACATAAGCAAATAAGAGAAATTCATGCCTCAAATAGGAAAATACTTGCGGGGAGATACCCGGACGTCCTTGCCTATAAGATCACTAAAGATCACAGTATTATAGAATGCCCTTCTCCATCGATGCGATAAATCGAATATGTACAAATATTTGGCGGACTCGTCTGTCCGACCCTGTATGCCCCTGCGGCGGGGATTTCACCCCGGATCATGCTATCCTGGGGTGTGAGGTCTTCGCCGCAGAGTGCAGAGAATTGCGGCTGCTATACCCTACTGTCACAGCTATACATACTATCTTAGAATCGGCCGGTCCTGACACTGTTGTCAGGATCGGCCAAATCATGTCAAATCCACCATTTGATAAATTAATATGACGGATTGTTCGATCGGGTATCAATGAGTGGATGTCCTCGGTCCGATCTTGCTCTCGGGCCGGTGGACCTCCCTTTAAATGTTGTTGTCCTGAATTGATATTTCTTATTTTGTTAATAATTGTTAAATTGTTTTGTTCTAATAGTATGCGTGTGAGCTGTGCGGGGACTGGCCCTAGTGCATCCCCCCGCGCCCACACATCTTAGTTTTACCGTATACCTACTTATATTGACTGTTTGGTCTGCTTTCAAGGCCCTTCTGTCTGCGATAGATTGGTAGTAAAGTACTGCTTAATTATAAATTTTGCGATTCACTTAATAAATAATGTAGATGAGTTATCCTAGGAGATGTAATCGACACCTGGCCTGTGCTCGCTTGATAATTCTCCCTGTGGGAACATTAGATCGGATTAAATTTTCCTCTTTCTTTTATTCATTAATATAGTATTTTTAACTTCTTTTAAAGGTGGTCCTGAAATTTTAACAATTCTTTTAACAAATCAGTAAAGTGTATAATAACTATGTTGTGGTGAGATAGACAAAATTATAAACGATATTATATGTCACATGTATTGTTAACTAAAGACCAAAAGCTAGTCCCCGATCACTTATATGCCAGTGGGGCAAAAATAGGATTAAACGAACGGGCTGGGGGGACTAGACTATCCTATGCTGCGCTGGCTGGGTGAGCAAAGCTGGCCCAGCCTGGCGCTTTGCTTTTTCGTTTTAAGAGCAATATTCGCACAGCACCAAAAGTGACTGTAGCGGATACTTACAATTTCTGCTTTAGGGTTGAAAAATAGAACTAGTTTTAATAATTTTACTCTATGGTAAGCCAGGTTCAAGCGGCGTATACCTTCTCTGAAATTTCGCATAAGAAATTTAGAGGCCGACCCAAAGGAGTTCCAGCCGACGTTGGTAGTAATGGTAGGCAGCGGTGGTGATTGCTGGGTACGGGCGTAGTGTGACTTGAAGACGCAGGGAGCTGTGGGTAGTTGGCAGATGGAGGTGGTAGTGCCGGGTAAGCGGCTGGTGCTGACAAGCTGTTGTAGGTGGAAGGCGATGATAGCACGTAGACTGGCAGTGAGCGAGGTTCTGAAGGCGTAGTTGGTGTGAGCGGTCCAAGGCTGTGACTCCCAACGAAGCAGCGAGTGAGATGAGGGTTGATAATAATAATAACAGGAGTCGCTTAAAAGCACAGTTGACGGATTTTGTGGGAGCGGCCGGCCAGGAGATGGTGCCTGGCCGCCATCATGCCATCCAAAATGAAAAGCATGCTAATCACAACACGCCAAAAGCATCAGCTCCGCCCCCAGTCACTTAGCCTCTTTTTTGATTCGGGCAGTTCCCATTGAGCAAGTCAAGGAATATCGCCTCCTCGGGGTAATTGTTCAAAGCTCACTTAAAGACTTTTCTTTTCTGTTGGGCATTTAACACTTAGCTCATCTTTAGCTAACTGTTGACTGCCTTTTATTCTGATCCTAGAGGAAGTGAATGTAAGGTGTTGGGAAGAGATGGGGTGGTTTAAAGTAGTGTATAATCGTGCGTGTGTCTGAGAGAGAGGGTGTGCTGTTGTGCATGCGCAGTGAGTCCAGTGTTTTCCTGGAGAACATCGCTATACAAGAACTATTTATTATTATTATTATTATTATTATTATTATTATTATTATTATTATTATTATTATTGTTGTTGTTGATGACCAACTGTGCTGGTTACCCCATCTAACACAACTAGGGAAAACATTATCAAAGAAGCTATTTTTACTGTCAAGATTAAAATCTATCATTGATACTAAGACACGAAAGCTATTTTTAAACTCCTACATAAAACCTCACATTGACTACGCATCTACTATTTGGGACGGCTGTAGTAAGGCTAACCTTAAGCGGATTAATTCTCTATACAATCGCGCATTTAAACTGATCCTCGCAATCCCCTCTCTAACTTTGGAGGAAAAGCTTCAGGCAACAGGGCTCCTTCCTTTACATCAACAATTTACGTTAAATAAGTGCATACTTATGCACAAAGCACTGAACGGGAAAGCCCCCTTTACCTGGCTAAGCTTTTCACCGAGAGCGAAAGGGTTTACAGCACTTTGAGGAACAGTCTCGTCATTGAACTCACTTCCTCCACATATACAGCAAACGAGACATCTTCCATTGTTTAGGACAAAAGTTTTTAAATACATCTCTGAGCAAACTTGAAAGAAACGTAGATAATATGTCCAAAAGAGCCATATCAATGATTTCCTGTGGTCCTCCGTTTTGCACTTGTTAGTTTTTACATAATATCTCTCTTTATCGTAGTGTTTTGCCTGCTTACTCAATTCCTACACATGAGTAGCTGTATCATAAGAGTGCAGTCGCTTTCTATAAACATACTACTTGTATTGGAATATAACACAAGTGAACTGTGTGTGTAGCCGCTTGTTTTGTGCTGTTAACATATTGTTTTAATGTTGCTTTTAATGTTGTAATTTAGCAAGGACAAACATGAAAAGAGGCCTGTGCGCCTATTGTTTCCATCCTTGAGAAAAAAAGTATCATTCATTCATTCATTCATTCATTCATTCATTCATTCATTCATTCATTCTCTGTCTGTCTGTCTGTCTGTCTGTCTGTCTGTCTGTCTGTCTGTCTGTCTGTCTCTCTCTCTCTCTCTCTCTCTCTCTCTCTCTCTCTCTCTCTCTCTCTCTCTCTCTCTCTCTCTCTCTCTCTCTCTCTCTCTCCGGATAACCGTTTTCGATGCTATTTTGGATTGTCTGATCCTCTTTGCATCCTTATCAGATGAGAAAATGATTGAAAATAGACATGACCTATGCATTTTAAGGGTTGGGATACTATATTGGAAGTTTAATAATGGCCTATTGAAGATAAAAACTTTGTTGAAATACTATACTTACATTAAACGTCTCAAAACGTGATATTTGTTGGTTTTAAAGTAAATACATTTTTTAATCTTGATGTCACATTATGATACCGGTTTCTGAGAATGACCCACTTGCTAATGACATCGTCGTAAATGAGCTCAAAAATGCGTATTGTTCTCCTTCGAATTCACCAGTTATCCCAGCCAGAAACTCTTCGTACTGAACAACGATAACTAATGGTGTAAATTGAAAAGACTAGGAGAGCACTAAATACTAGGAGAGCACGTCGTTCTGCAACACACTCTCTCAATATTCATTACACTCAAAGGGCCCAGCCTGTCAACGTAACCCGTTAAGTCTGAAGCCGCAAAGATTTCATTTCATCTTTAAACTGCAGATCCAACCAGAAACAGTCAGACGTCAAAATGGTGTCTGATGGGCGTGTTGTGTTTCAGATGGACATGGCGTTTACGTGCACACATTGTATGTTTCTTGACGCCCCGTCCTATTTCCATATTTGCAAATAATTATGCTTAACTTAAAAGCAGCTTTGTAGTGCTCATTGAAAGGTTGCAACACACACAAACACACACTCACACACACACACACACACACACACACACACACACACACACACACACACACACACGCTCTCTCTCTCTCTCTCTCTCTCTCTCTCTCTCTCTCACACACACACACACACACACACAAGCACATTAACATACACAAAGAGTCTAATAACTATGAGAACACGTTAGATGGAAATAATGCACCTTATTTATCGCAATCGCGGTGAAAAAAAGAACCTATAAGCCCTAAGCCTTACACACTTTTCTCCCTGTTTGTCTCCGTCAATACGCCAAACTAATACGTCACTTCTCTTGAATTACCACGGTCGATCTGTCTCTTTAACTGTAATGCAGTCCCCTAATGCCAACCCACAATTTAGGAATATAGATCTTAGGGATAAATTAGCGGAGATTTATTTTTTTAAATGAAAAAGAATTACTCAAATATCTTGTTACGTCATCTCTGCAGGGGTTCTCACGGGCGGTGCCTGCACCACTGGACAAGCGAACCAGTGCAAGACCACGGATATGTGTGAGGGCAATATATGCAGTAAGTGACACTGATTGATGTTTTGACGTGACTGTGCGTGCTGTGCTCTTAAAAGTCCTACTTTGGAAGCTTTACAAACATATGTAAAGATCGCGTGTAAGAGTGCGGAAAGTCTTCATCCCGAATCATATGGGTATATGCACAACAGACATTGAACCTGCTATTTGGCAAAATGAGGTTGCTGATAACGTACAGATTACCGTTCTTGATGCTATTTTAAGTTGTCTGATCCTCTATGGTGCCTTATCAGATCAGAAAATTATTGAAACGAGACACATCCTATGCATTTTAAGGGTGGGGATATCATATTGGAAGTTTAATGATAGATTTTGTAAAGATAAAAACTTTGTTGAAATACTATACTTGCATTAAGTTTCTCAAAATGTGAATATTTGTTGGTTTTAAGGTATATATATTTTTTTAATATTGATTTCACATTATGACACACACACACACACTCACATTCTCTCTCTCTCTCTCTCTCTCTCTCTCTCTCTCTCTCTCACACACACACACACACACACACACACACACACACACACACACACACACACACTCACACACACGCACAAACATGCGGAAAATAAAGTGCTTTGTGTGAACTTGTGTACAATGTGTGTGTGCTGGTTATCCTAAACGGACCCCTTGCGCCGAAACCAAGGTATTCTGCAATATACGTTTTTGAATATTTTTTCTCCCTATTTCACATTTTTTAAACTTTAAAATATGAACTGAACAAACTTTATCTTATTCGATCAGCCATGAAACCTGTTTTGCTATAGAGATTTTGTACCTGGCGCCAGGCACCATACGGTCCCCGCCACCTGCCGCCACCTCTGAGGGCCAATTGCCTAATCCCTTGTGCTCTCACACCAACCAGCTGTGAATGGGGTCGGGAGCTCAACTCCCCCCCCCCCCCCTCACGCCTGAGTGCATCTGCAGGGGTCTGCGGGCACGTTTCAACAGCTGGCATGGCGACTTGGGGACAGTGACAATAGCACAGGCAAGATCTCTCTCACCACCTGGTCCTCGTCTGCCACGGCTCACACTGCTTGTGATGTTAGCCAGATGGCAAGATGGGCCCAAGCACACGGTCCAAACTAACATTTACGTAGGCAAATGTGGAAGAGATTAGACGGACTCTGGACCCTATTCAGATCACGTATAACACTGAACATGGCAAACTACCAGTGTGGCGAAAGGTGTTACATCTTCGCTACAATGGCGAGTTCAAGCCCCAAGGTGTCACAACAACGTTGGAAGACTACGGGGAAAATCATACCGCCTTTGAACAACAAATTGACCTTGATACAACCAGCCTGCCGAAAGACCTAGTGCACTCAACCATACGGATAAAGGACGGCAAGCGGCAACTACTTGTGATACATGCGTACTACACCGCAGCCAGTTTCCTTGTTCAGGGCAGGTCCTGCCGCCAGTGGGTGGACAGGGAGTTTGCAGCGCTGAAAAACATCGTCAACACCTTAACCGCTCAGTCTGGTCACGGTCAGTTGGCGCTACCGTCATTGCCCTCTTCAGTTGTCACCAGCCTGTCGGTAACCGACACCCAGACCATCACCATAATGGACGACACCGAGGGTTCTACCTATAGCGACAGCGCCCCTACCGGCATATCGGCATTTCTGGCACCACCAGCGACAGCGACAACAATGCTAGTGCTGCCCCTACCTCCGACGTCGGCGGCACTGGCACCATCACCGACAGCGACAGCGACAACAGAGCTAGTGCTGTCCCTACGTCTGACGTCGGCGCCACTGGCACCATCACCGACAGCGACAACAGAGCTAGTGCTGTCCCTACGTCTGACGTCGGCGGCACTGGCACCATCAACACCAGCGACAGCGACAACAGAGCTAGTGCTGCCCCTACGTCAGACGTCGGCCGCACTGGCACCATCACCGACAGCAACAACACAGCTTGTGCTGCCCCTATCTCAGACGTCGGCGGCACTGGCACTTTCACCACCAACGACAGCGACAACAGAGCTAGTGCTGCCCCTACATCTGACGACGGCGGCACTGGCACTTTCACCATCAACGACAGCGACAACAGTGCTAGTGCTGCCCCTACGTCGGAAGTCGACGGCACTGGCACTACCATCACCACTACCTACAACAACTGCAACAACAGTGCCTCCACCTCCGACAACGGCGGCACTGGCGCTACCACTATCTCCACCATCGACAGCAAAGCTAGAGCTGCCCCTACCTCCGACGTCGGCGGCGCTGGCACCATCACCATCGACAGCGATTGTGCTGCCATCAGATCTGACGTCGGCGGCATTGGCACTCAGCCTCCTGCCCCTGCTGATGTCATGGTTATCGAGTCTGCGTGCCAGAGGGTCTGCCCTGTTGTTCTCAACCCAGACCCCCTGGTCATGGAGCGTGTAATGGCAGAGATAGCTGCTCTCCGGTCAGCAGTTGGAGAGATCCGCCACGCCTGCAATATTGAGGTGGATGCGCTGCAAACTGAAATTAGACACCTCCGACAACGAATCACCCAGCTGGAGGGGGAGAAGGAGGGATCGAGGACCGGCAAGAAAGGCATTTTTCCCCCCTCCAACACCCAGGCAAAGCAAGCGCCCGAAACATCGCCTGCCACCACCAAATCCCCTGCCACCACGACCACATCTGAACCCCCGCGTACAGCTCACGACAACACTGCTATCTGGCAAACGCCCGAGCACAAGGAGCCGGTACCAACACCCCGACCCTCTCCAGGCGCTGACAAACACACCGACCGTGCTGGGATTCCAGAGCCTTCTCTACAAGAACCGGCGAGGAAAGAGCGGCTGGTTCAGAGACGCGATCCATCCCAACAAGCGGGGCACCAGTGCTCTCGCTGTCAACATCAATTGTTCGTACTATGGCCGCAACTCCAACAACGCAGCCCGGCCAGAACCGAATCACCCAAAGTCTCGCCGCCATGAACAGCCGCCAGGGCACGGTGACACACACGGCAAGTCTGGTGCCAGAGACAAAGAGCCTCAAAGAGACCGACGCTCTCAGCGCCCAGTCAGTTCAAGCCTTGCACCCCGATTCCGACAGGAGCATGCTGTGGAAAAAGACTGCAGTCAAGCCGACTGCATACCGCTAGTCACTCAACATAGCCTTGAATCAAAGGCCAGATCTGCTCCGGAACATAAGTCACAGTGGCCACCCTACGGTTACTCCACATCTCCCATGGCCCCTCCCCCCCCCCTTCTTCGTAGGTGACGGCCGAACGGTGTACCCGTACTCTAATCCCTCCTTACTTCCCTATCCCCCACTACCCCCGCCCCCAGGAGTGCCCCAGCTTAGTGAAAGTGACTGCGCAGCCTTGTTTTCTCTGCTGAATAAATTCAGACCACGCGCCGGACATTAGGACACGCGTCCCTAGATTGACAGCTTGTGTTAAACAGCCATAGGACACACCCTTCTTATTTGACAGCGTGTATTTCAGACAGTTTTTGTTTGCTTTTTAGTAGTTTCTTGCAACCTTGCCAAAGTTCAATTGTGCAAGTCGAACTCACAGCTGGACTCTGACCAAGAGAGTCAAAAACATTTTAATTCTGCTTTATTTTTGTTGCTGTTGTTTTTCCTACGTTTCCTTGTCGCTTTCTTATTCATTTATACACGTTGACATTATTTATTTATTTGTTTGGAATAGTATTGCTAGGTTTGTTCTGTTACCGATATGCCAAAATATAATGTAAAAACTGCCCTACAACGAACTGATGAGTTGAAAATTGGCCACCTCAACATTTACCATTTAGGTAATAAGGTGCTAGATTTGTCTGTGGTCTTAAACACGTCCACACGTTTTCATGATTTTGATGTATCCGAGTCGAGGCTCAAAAACACTATCAGGGATACCTCTATCTCACTCCCAAACTTCGCAGTACACCGCAGAGATGCCTCAAGTCCCCAGCACACTGGACTAGCAGTATATATACATGATTCGATAATTAGTAACGTTAAACGACGACGGGACCTAGAGTCAGCCGAAGTTGAAAGTTTATGGGTCGAGGTGAAAACATCTAAATCCCCCTCCCCCCCCCCCCCCCCAGTCCTGATTGGCTTTATTTATGGAAATCCAGCAGCCGAATGGGACTGGTATGATGACTTCGTAGAAATGATGGATAAAGTTAATCAAAGTAAAGATAACATTGTTCTTCTGGGCGACTTTAACATTGACATACTTAAGCCCAAAGGATACCATGCTGCATGGGCATCAACAACAGCCTTATTCGGTTTAAAACAATTAGTTAAAAACCCCACTAGAACCACATCTACATCTTCAACCTTAATGAGCGACTTTTGGCGCTTTGTCTCGCGTTGCCTCCCCTAGGCGCTCGTTTGGGGGCGCTGTATGCGTAAGGGGCTTCCCATCTTTCTCACAGTACTAGCGGACATTGGAACGAGAGCGAACAGTAGAGCAGATTTACGTCGAAAAAAATGGGAAAATTCGGAGAAATGAAGCTTTCTGAACTCCGCAACGAGTGCAGGATTCGAGGGGCCAAAGTTGACGGACGCAAGCAGGATCTGGTTGAGAGGTAAGACGAAAATTCTGTCCATGTTGCATGAACACAAAACATTGTTTTGATCGCGCACGTAGCGAATCGAGCAACTTGATAACTTTTTGCGAAAACAGTGTGTGCATGCTATGAATTTTCCGTAAAGTATCTATTTCTTAAATTATTTTCACATTTTAGATTAGAAGGAACTAATCATAGTTTGCTAGCGGCACTAGTAGCAGCGGCGGCGAGCATTGATGGTCGATCCAATAATAATACTCGATCACCTTTGATCAGCAGTGCCATCTCAGCTATGGCCTGTTGAGTTTCTGTGCAGTGTAGGTCTGCATGGTACACTTTCTATTGCAAAACTAGCTGAAAAGCTCATGATGTATTACTCTATTATTTTGTTGTTAAGCACTGTAATGACAATAGTTCAAAACATTTATTTGGTCTCTTTCTCTCTGTTGTTAGGCTTGAAGCATACGAACGAAACCAAAACTTTGGTCAACCATCTTCCCTGGAACCTGAGTTCAACCTTTCTACCCCAGAGGCTGATGTTTACCGTGACATTAACCTGGACTCCCCGCTGCCACCGGTCACGAAAGGCGCTGTCAGCATCTACCTCGGCACAGTTGATGCCAAAGTGACCAAGAAAGCTAGGAGTCTGTACCAGGAGCGGTACCTTAGCTTCTGTCGCTGGGCACCTGGCCAAGAAGGTACTTTTTTGTGAGAGCGAAGTGCCAGGCGCAGATGAAGTCAGGTGTGACATACATTGTAGACATTGAACTTGATAAAAATGGCATAATTTGTGCTGCACAGTGCGAGTGTGCTGCTGGAATGGGGCCAGCTGCACACTGCAAACATGCAGTTGCGGTGATGCACGGACTAAGTGTGTGTGCAGCTGAAGGAGAACTGAAAGTGGCAGAAACTTGCACAATGAAGCTGCAGAGATTTCATGCTGTTAAGCGTCCGCATGGCGGCTCACCAGTAAAAGCAAATGACCTGAAACTCCCATTTGGTGATGCGACTGTTTTTGACCCACGGCCGCTGGAGCGGAGAAATACGCAGAGCTACGCAAGCCACTTTTTTAATGTGTGGAAGGCTTGTCCCACTGTAGTGGAGAGGCCAGTCTCTCACCTCTTCCCTCCTGCCAATATCCGGGGAACCCTTCATGACCACAGTTATTGCTTCCCCATTGGAACCGCTATTGACACATGCCTAAAGGGACTGGGTGTGACAGGCCTGGACCAAGCAGAGAGAGAGAAGCTAGAAGTAAAGACCAGAGGGCAGTCATCCAACCAGCAGTGGGCAGTGGAGAGGACAAAAAGGCTGCAGTCATCTTCCTTCGGTAGAATCTGCAAAATGACTGACAGGACTGATGCAGTCAAATTTGCAGATAGCCTGACATATGTTTTGCCCCAGGTTAAGTCAGCATCAGTGACACATGGCAGAAAGTATGAGCAGGTAGCACTGAAGAAGTTTGAGGAGCAGTGTGGGAAAAAACCCCAGACATGTGGTGTCTTTGTCTGCGAGCATCATCCATATCTTGGTGGTTCTCCAGACGCCCTGGTTATTGAAGCGGATGGGACAGCTTCTGTGGTGGAGGTAAAGTGCCCATACACTATGAGAGACCAGGTGGTGTCAAGCAAGACTGTGCCATACCTGGAAGAAGAAGATGGTATCATGAAGGTGAAGCAAAATCATGACTACCACTATCAGGTTCAAGGACAGATGCTGTGTGCAGGAGCACAGAATGCATATTTTGTTGTGTACTCCTTCAGGAATGTTGTTGTCCTGAACATAGCCAGAGACAATGCCTTCATTCAGACAATGGTGACAAAACTGAAGGCATTCTATGACAGGTATTTCATGGATGCTCTGCTTGAGATGCATTTGTTCAGAACATATACAGCTGTGGAAGACAGTGACAACGGAGATACATAGTCAGCTCTGCATGTTCGTCAAGTCAGTTTGCCAGTGTTAACCTTTTGCATGTCGGTAGCGGTTTTAGCGACGATTCCTGTATAAATCATCGTGACTAAAACCGCTACTAACATGCAACGGTTTAATTCTTTTAGCCCCAAGGCTGCATTTCAAAACATTTGAGCCAGGAGGTGTCGCATTTTGACTGTGCACAAGCAAGTTAACGTGTAGTGCCAACTTAGCTCTTTTCCAAGCTAACTATGCAGACAGACTTGAAATATCATGGCTGATGCATCTTTTGCTTTAGTCTGTTGGGGCTGTGTGGGTTAACCCATTTAGCCCCAAGGCAGCTTTTCCAAATGTGTCACTTTATGTCTGTGATGATCGTGCATCAGCTGCAGATAGATCAAGCATGATAGTTAAAGGGTAGCACCTGGTGCCAAGCTAACCTTGAATTACAATGCATTATAATTGTTGGTTCATCTCCAGCTGTAGACTGCTGGTGCTAGGTGGGCATTTTTAATTTGAGGGTATTATAGTTTACCACCGAAGTGAAATGTACTGACGCCTTTTAGATGTTTTTACTCTTTTAGCCTTGCACAGCAGTGCTGTTGTTTATAACTTAGGCCATGAAAATGCAATGAATAACCCATCTAACAAAGAAGCACCCTTAGAAATTAAAGACGGTCACAACACAAATTATTAATTTCACCTTCGGGTAAAAAGTTTTTGCGAGAATAGAGAAACATACAGTTCACTACGTGTCATTGCATGGAGAAACTAAATGACAACTGTGCTTTTTTCTTTGGGTTATTCTTTGTGGTAATGTTGTCGGTGCCAAATCTTAAAGGCACTGAAGGCTGCTGCAATGTCGCTGTCCTAAAATACTGATAACTAAAACATGTGCCTGACACACAAAGGCAATGTGTACTGTGTATCTAAATCTGAATCTCTTGGCTTGACTTCGCGAACGAAGATTTTATAGGAGTTGACCACGACGTCTGCAGGCTTGTTCGTGGCTGCGGAGGCCAATCCGAGACAGGCAGGTTCGACCGCAGTGGCTGCAGGGGAAGGTATGGCCAGGGTTCTGAGCTGCGGCATCTCTGTTTTTTCTCCTGAGCCGCTTGTCCTTAAGGCTAGCTCTGTGAGAGTCCTCAAAGGAGACAGCTGCCTTGTAAATGGTGGAGCGCCAGGTGTCACGGTCCGCAGCAAGCGAAGACCACTGGTGGTGGTCGATTTGGCAGGCACTAAGTGACTTCTTGAGACAGTCTTTGTATCTCTTCTTTGGTGCCCCTCTGTCACGGTGTCCAGTAGCAAGCTCGCCGAACAGTGTGATCTTTGGTAGACGATGATCCTCCATCCTGGAGACATGCCCCGCCCAGCGGAGCTGTGTCCGCAGCAGCAAAGCCTCGATGCTCACAGTTTCAGCCTGTTCAAGGACCTCGACGTTGGTGACATAGTCACTCCAGTGAATGCCCAGGATGGTACGTAGGCAGCGCTGGTGGAAGCGTTCGAGGAGTCGTAGTTGGCTGCAGTAGAGGGCCCAGGACTCGGAACCATACAGCAGGGTGGTGAGGACCACAGCTCTGTACACGCTGATCTTGGTGCCTGTTTTCAGCTGTTGATTGTGCCACACCCGCTTGAAAAGTCGCCCGAAAGCGCTGTTCGCTTTTGCCAGCCTGCTGTCAAGCTCCTTGTCCAGCTTGGCGTCCGACGTGATAATGCAGCCAAGGTAGGTAAACTGGTGCACTGACTTTAGTTCAGACTCGCCAATGGTGATGTGCGGAGGGCGATACACTGTCTTGGGTGTCTCGATGGCAGCCTGTTCAACCTCAGACGACTGCAGGCCCACACGAAAACCCTAGACCAACTGATTCGTGAGCTGCTTTTTGCTGATGATGTTGCCCTCGTTGCACACACAGAGAGAGCCCTGCAGCGCATCACGTCTTGCTTCGCAGATGCTGCCCAGCTCTTTGGACTCGAGGTCAGTCTGAAAAAGACAGAGGTCCTCCATCAGATCTGAATAGTAATAAAGGAAACAGTATTCAGGTTCACCTGAACTTCATGTGTTGTACATGTGTGAGTGCATTAGAGTTACAACTGTTTGTAATGTCTAATTTTAACCCATTAAGAGTCATGGCCACATTTCCAAACTTTTGAGGTGTCAACATATAGCTATGTGCCAGTTATATGAGATGTATGAACCATGACGGTTCAAGGGTAGTGTTAGATTACCATGGCATCAAGCTAGTCAGGCACTACCTATGAGCTGTCATGGTCAATCGACCTGTCTGGAAAAAAACAAATCTTGTGTCAAAATATGTATGCACTGTGTCAGCGTGTGTACAGTATTATTGTCAGATTCCCTGTTGACCACCATTATAGGTCAGACTCGTAATGTGCATCAGTTCACTGCAAAATCAGTTCCACAATTGTTTGGCTCTCATGAAGATGTTTTCCTTCAAAGTCCTATCCAAGTTAAAGTGTTATTGCCTTCAGATTATTTGGACTTTTGACATGCACATTAGTTTTGCAGTGCGTTTGACCTGTAGTGTCGTGTAACAAATGAAAATCCACACTCCACAGCTTCACACACAAAATCGAACAAGTTACCTTTTAGATTGGCAGTGTGATCTTGCTAATAATCTGAAAGGTTAGCTTATTAGATTGTGAATGCGAAGCTGCACCAAAGAATCTGAAACTTCAGATTATGAAATGTAACAAGGATAAGTTTTGTAAGCAATCGTATCAATTTACTCACTTTAAGGCTTTCACTCAGCAATCAATAAATATTGTGGTCTCTTTAGTAAACACAATGCAGACATGACTAGTTTATAAGTATGAGTACAGTGGAGTGTGCAGTACACTGCAAGGTTTTACAATGCTTTTTCGAAAATCACATCAGGTACAGTCACAAACATCAAGCAAACCTACTAATCACTGTCTTTCTGAAATTGCACAGAAAGAAGCACACACTTATGATCTGGGTGGAGAGCTTAGTCTCTAGAATGTTCAGTCTGTGCTGGCATATTGTGTACACTTTTTCCATACCGATGATTCTCTCCACGTGCACACGCTTGCTCGAGATTTTTCTGTCGTTCTGTAAAGTGGAGGGTGCAAGCCTGTTCTTCTTCTTAAAAAATGCTGGAATGTTAATGCGCACATCTCTGGAAGCAAATATGTCCTGGACGTCAAACCCCTTATCTGCCATGATGGAGTCACCTGGCTCACACAAATGGGTGAGGGGGCTGCGCTCAACTATTTGCCTATCACTGGCGGAGCCTCCATAAGCTTGTGAAATGTATGATGTAAGGCCACCTGGTGTGACTCCAATCAACACTTTCACTGTGTTGGAGTGTTTGTAGTGAGAGAAGCTAGCCCTCTGTGACCTTGGGTTTGATGGCTGCTTCACTCTGACTTCTGTAGCATCAACCACCACTCTTGTGCTTGGAAACTTCCTCTTGAAGTCTGCAGGGCAATAGTAGCGGACTAGACTGCGATCTGGCCACCAGTTAATTTCACTCCACTGCAGGTGACAAAAGTTAATCCATGTTACAAACACATTTTGTACAGTGAAAACTGACACACCAAACATCCGTGCCAGTTCAAAATGTGGGTAATGGCGCCTCAGTTTCACAACCATCAGTCAAAACTGGTTATCGCGTGACAGACAATCACAACGCTGGCTGTAGGCATACTGCAGGTAATTAACGTTGTCACCTAAGGACCAAAATGCTGCCATGAACACGCTGAAATTCTCCAACCCTGTGTAAAAGTGTACAAGTTCATCTGAGGCCCTAATGACATCAACAGACAGGTATGGCTCACGAGATAAAATGGGCGTTTGTTTCTTAGTTTCATCAGTATCAACCGGTGGCAGAGAAACTGTCTGTGCATGACCTTTCACATTAGTCCGAGGGAACAAAAATCTGGCTGAACATGAGGCACTGTCTATGTGTGCAGCAGCATCAATATTCTTATTGGGGCTACTGTCTCTAACCTCATTTGCTGTTGTGACAGTTTCTTCTACAACCTGTTCCACTGCTACACTGGTTTCTTCCTGTAAGTTCTCGGCTGTAGTGGCAATTTCTTCAACTGCAGCAACATGCAGGTCTGCATCTGAATATAAATAGTTTTGTTCTTCCTGTATTTGTTTTTCATCATTTCCCTGGTCTTCAGCAGTCATCAGATTTCTGATAGCCCACCTTTTTGCTGTGGAGTTCACCTCTTCTTCCTGTTTTCTCTTCTGCCTTCCTGCTCTGCCAAGCTGCGCAGTGGTTTTGGTCTTGGTCCATACGAAGACACTGGGCACAGCTGTCACCTTCAAGACTCTGCGCTGCCTCTTAGTACCTGTCAAACATAATTTTGTATATAATAATAATACATGGTATTTATATGGCGCATTTTTCTTATTTATAATAATATCTCAATGCGCAATTCATCTGAGGCCCTAATGACATCAACAGACAGGTATGGCTCACGAGATTTCTCTGTCACCGGTTGATACTGATGATATATACCTGTAATAAATTATCACAAATTCATGTAAACTCAAGGTCACCCACACATGTCCTACACCTCTCAGTGCCACACCCACACAACAGAATCACCACATACTGCTGCAACAGTGCAAGTGATATTTACAACTGTGGATACCACATTAAGATAGTGAATAAATAAGCTACAGATATTGTGGTGTGCCTTGTAACACTGTAGGATTACTGGCAATGGTACAGAGCTGTACTCTGATGGTCATGATTAAAATCATGCACGAGACAAACAGCGACTTACTATCGGTCACAAACACTTGCATAATGCATGTCTACTGCATTAACTTAGAATTTCATTACAATACAGACACGTGTTATTTATTTTTATTTTTTTATATTAGTAAATGCAAACAGGTATTATGTTTTACTTACCCGCCTGATTGTACTCGGAGACGTGATAGTCGTCATCTACGAAGTGACTTCTGCAGACGATACTGCTGGCAGTCGGTTCGAAATTCTCTCTTCTGATAGCAATGATCCACTTTTTCCGTCGGATTATTTCCTTGGGAAACTGATGTCCCATTCGATTTGAGCAGCCATACACACAGCAACATCCTCCAGGCATTGTTTTGACGTGTTTTTGCTTCTTCTATCGATGAAGTACAGCCGGTATTGGTGCATACACTCTGTTTACAACTCGCGCTGAGGAAGCCCCTTGTGCACCCAGCGCCACCAAACGGCGGCAGGGGAAGATAATTTCAGCTAAGTCGACCATTGATCACATTTACGTGACAAATGACGATAAAATATCAAATGTGCAGGTTCCCTCCTTAGCTGTCAGCGATCATAACCCAGTATGCTGTAACGTCTCCATGAAACTAGACAAGAAAAAACTAAAAGACATAAAACTATAAAATATCGCTCCTTTAAACACTTTAATAAAGATGAATTTCTGTGGGACCTGCACAATGCTCCGTTTACTGGGGTTTATGATCACCAATCTCCTGACAGTGCCTTGTCGTGCTGGATGGATCTGTTTCTCAGTGTCCTCAATAAACATGCGCCAATACGTGAAAAACGAGTTAAACATTCCACCATACCACCCTGGTTAACAGCGGATATCAAGCAGGCCATGTCATTTAGAGAGAAACTTAAAAAAAGAGCAGAAGTACGAAGAATACAAAAAACAACGCAATCGTGTCAAACATTTAGTTAGAGCGTCTAAGAAGTTTTTTTTCCAACAAATGATTCGAGACAAAAAGGACACGGCATCTGTTTGGAAAGCTCTGAACGTAATAACGAAGGGTAAATCAGCACCCGAAATCCCATCTCATATGTCAGCTGATATATTAAATAACCATTTCTTAACGACAGCCGAAATATTGGCATTGTCAGCTGCAAATAACAGTAAACCGTATGAAGTGCCGAGTTCTCTCAGAGAACACTTTAAAAAAACAACTATATCAAATACTTTCACTATCCCTGATATTACAGTTGCGGAAGTCGGCAGATATATTTCTAGCATGCCCAACAAAAAGTCTGCTGGCATTGATGGTATTGATAATGAAACCCTAAAAATCTCATTACCGTATACAGTAGAATCACTAACATATATTTTCAACCTCTGCATAAAGCATACTACATTTCCAACCATTCTTAGAGAAGCAAAGGTAATCCCAATCCCTAAATCTAAAGATCTTGAAGATATCAATAATTATCGTCCAATCTCCCTTCTGTCAGCTTTGTCAAAACCCCTTACAAAACACATTCAAAAACATCTCCTTGATTTTCTGTAAAAAGGTAAATTACTTAATATTTACCAGTCTGGTTTTAGACCGAAACATTCTTGTCAGTCAGCACTGACATATTGTAGACAGCTGGCTGGAATCAATCAATAAAAGCCTGATGTCAGGAGCAGTTTTCTTAGACCTTAAAAAGGCGTTTGACCTTGTGGACCATGACATTCTCCTAAATAAGCTAACAGTTTATCACTTGAACGCAACCACCATAGCATTCTTCCGATCATATCTCGAAGACAGAAAACAAATGGTGTACGCCCACGGAAGATACTCTAAGCAAGGAAATGTAAAATACAGCTCTAACACTACAGCGTCCTTGCTGTAGGTTAAACAAATCAACATAAAACATTTTGACAACATCAATACAGCGTGCATGCAACAAACAAAAACAAAGTCCGCATCACTAATGTAGTTAATCTAGACCAACGTCCTTGTCCACACATTTATTGTTGCAGACTAGATACCCCAAGTCATTTCTTCAAACTCAGCTTGCATAGCAAAACACTTGTTGCAGGGTACAGCCTTAGGACTAACCACGGAATTCATAACCTGAACAAGCTAAGTAGAAAAATGAAAGTTAGTCACTAAGTCAAGTCACTATAAATAGTGAAAGGAATCGAAACACGTCCTCAGTACAACAGTCCATTTAAAACTAACATTCCTTCCCAAAAATTTACGATACTAAAATAGTTCTCCATGGAAAACTTTATTGTACCAAAATGCATAACACAGAACAAAACATTAAATAAATAAAGATAACAATCAATGTCTCTGGACTAAAATAGAGCTCAAAACTAACATAATATGATATACTACTGTTCAAGCTACCGTGGGTCACTGTTTCAATCACTAGTGACTGAAACGGACTGCAGACGAAGTATTCCAGCAAGTAGTAACTAACTGTCCTTAGGAAGAAAATGTTTATATGGACACAAAGGTTAGTGTGCAGGCTTCGCCTTCTGCGCCAGGAGCTCGGAGTGGCGCACAGCCACGGTCGGTCTTGTTTTCTCGACAACCCTTGTGGGTCTGGAACCTGATGCAAGACCCTTACGTGGTACAGGAGGGTTGTCACATCTCATGGTTGGCTCTGCCTGTCCGTAGTCCGGATGCACACGTTTCAGCTGGTCGAGGTTTCGGGTGCTCTCTCGACCACCATCACGCGGTCGGATGCAGTAGACGTCGGTGTTCGGGTATGGCTGACGTGTCACCACATACACGTCGGGTCGGTAGGGATGTTGGATTTTGGTGCGGCCCGACCCGTGGTATTTGATAAGCACCAAGTCGCCAGGCTGAAGACCACGAGGTTTGGCGGCTTGGTCTACAGGCTTGTTTCGTTTGGCAGCAGCTCGGTCCATATTCTCCCGTGCTCGATGGTTGGTGGGAGGGACGGTCTTTCGGAGATGTTTTTCCCACTCGATGGGGCCCTTAACCATCAGAGCAGGAGTCCCTAGCAGCCGATCAATGTTCAGGTGTGGCTCCCGGCCAAACATAAGCCGGTACGGGGAAAACTTGGTGATGGAGTGGGGCGCACAATTATAATCAAAGACCAATTCTGACAGGTGTTTCGGCCAGTGTCGTTGTTGGTCCCTGCTGAGGCTGCGTACGAGGTTGATCAAGGTGCGGTTGAATCTCTCGCACTGCCCGTTTCCCTGGGGGTGATAAGTGGTAGTGCGGCTCTTCTTGATGTTGTACTCGCTGCATAGAGCGTGGATAATCTCTGCATCAAAGCTGCCTCCTCGGTCGCTGTGGAGTTGTTCCGGTGGCCCATACTTGTTGAACCACTCATTGATGAGCTTCTTGGCGGCGGTTAACGCTGTCTCGTTGCGGGTTGGGATGGCTTGGGCGAACTTGGTAAAGACGTCTGCCATTACCAAGACATGCTCAGTACCATCAGAAGCCATCTCAAATGAAATAAAGTCCACGGCCATAATCTCGTTGGGACGACTGGCTGCTAGACGGCCTTGTGCAGAGCTGTGTTGGGTGGAAGGCCGAGCAAGGATGCATGGTTGGCACTTGGTAAGGTGCTCCTTGACGACCTTGTGCAGAGCTGTGTTGGGTGGAGGGCCGAGCAAGGATGCATGGTTGACACTTGGTAAGGTGCTCCTTCACTTCCGCGTGCATTCCCGGCCAGTACACTCGGGACTGTAGCAGCTGCATGGTGCGATCGTACCCTTGATGGCCCATCTCGTCATGAACTGCCTGAATGGCTTTCAGGCGAAGTGGAAATAGCAAGACTAGTTGGCCGAGCTGGCCGGTGTCTGGGTTGCGACACTGGTGGTGAAGCACACCTCGCCCATCGATGTAGAGCCGGTCGAGCTGGCGGACGAGCGCTTTCAGAGCAGGCTGGTCTTTTGGCACCAGCGGCTTCTGTGGAAACACTGTGAGTACTTGCCCGATGATATGGTCGGCCAGCTGCATCTGCCGTAATTGGTCAGGTTCCGCTGCTGAAGTGTCGATGGATAGGCAGGACAGGGGCGACTTCCATTGCGGGGTTTGCTGCTAGGCGTTCGCAGCGCGGCTCTGCCGCCTTGGCATAAAGGGCAGGTGGAATTGCGACGCCTCTGCATCCCGGTCCATGGACTTTGGACAGTGTAGTAGCAGTCACGACGACTTCGCTGCAGCATGCTGCAATGTTTCCATCACCTGAAGCAGTGTCACTGGGGGGTCTTGAGAGGGGATCGGCTGGGTTGCGTCTGCCTGGCTCGTACTTGACGTCGAAGCTGAAGGGTGAGAGTTGCCCAACGCTGTTCGATAGCCCCCAGCTTTGCCGTCCGATGGTGGATTAGGGCACTGTTGTCAGTGATGAGAGTGAAGTGGGACCCGATCAGATAGTGCCGGAACTTGTCAGCTATGGCCCACTTCATGGCGAGGAATTCCAGCTTGAAACTGCACTGGTGCGACTGGTAGTATCGGTGTTCTGGTGGGCGAAGACGACGACTGGCGTAGGCAATGGGTTTGGTGCGGCCGTCGTCCTGCTTCTGTGACAGAATCGCACCAAGTCCATTCTGACTGGCGTTGGTCTGTACGATGAACGGCTTGAAGTCGGTATACGCCAGCGTAGGTGCAGTTGTCAGCGCCTCCTTCAGCTTCTGGAACGCGGCATCATGTTCTGGACCCCAACAAGTGGTGATGTTGGATGACTTCTTCCTGGAGTTCGCACTTGACTGCGCCACGAGGTCATGAAGAGCCCTGCGATCTGGGCGAACCCACTGACGAAGCGCCTGTAGTAGGAAGCAAACCCCAGGAAGCGACGAAGTTCTGTTGTGGTAATTGGAACCGGCCAGTTCCTGACCTCCGCTATCTTATCGTCCTCGCATTGGATACCATCAGCCGAGATGGTTTGGCCCAGATAGCTGATCTCGCGGGGCAAGAACTGATACTTCTCACGGCGCAACTTCAGCCCGGTGTCAGCTATCCTCTTCATCAGCTTGTGCAGATGGCCCAGATGCTCTTCAAACGTGCGCGAGTATACCAGGAGGTCATCCAGGTACACCAACACATGTTCAAAAAGGAAATCTGACATGACCCTCTGCATGAGCCGCTGAAAGGTTCCTGGAGCTGAAGTCAACCCGAATGGCATACGCGTGTACTCATAGAGGCCAAACGGGGTGCAGAAGGCAGTCTCGGGCTGGACATCCGGGTCCATCGCTATCTGGTTGTATCCACATGCAAGGTCGAGTGTAGAGAAGTACTTGGCACCAGCGAGAGCGTCGAACGATTCCTGGATCCTGGGCAGGGGGTATGCGTCACCGACAGTCTTTGCGTTCAACCTCCTGTAGTCGACGCAGAGGCGAAGACTGCCGTCCTTCTTCCGGACCAGGACCACAGGCGAAGCGTACGGGCTGTGGCTTTCGGTGATGACACATGTCTCCTTGAGACCCTGCAGATGTTAACGAACCTCGTGCAGCAGGTCAGGACAGATGCTCCGGTATGGTTGGCTGACTGGCACCTCGTCGACTGTGGGAATTTTGTGGCGGACGACATCTGTGTATCCCAGATCTCCATCTCCTGCTGAGAAGACGTGATGGAACTCTCGAAGTAGGGCCTGAAGCTGGAGACGCTCACTTTCGGTGCCTGCGAAGTCAGGAAACTCGAAGACATCGACTGGAGGTGGGGGAGGTGGTCCCTGATGGTCTTTTTTTGCTGCTGACAGAAATCTCGTTGCAGGAGATGGTGATCTGTCGTGCCTCTTCACTCACCACCGAATCGACGACTTCCAGCACGGCCACCGCAGTCCGCGGGCTAAGGACGATCAGCTCATCGGTGAGGTTTGCTACCCGCACAATATGCCGCTTGTCCTCCCCCTTCATGAGGTGGGGACAAGCAACAGGCCGTGGGGCAGAGGTGCAGCCAGACGTAAAGCTAACAGCAGGCTGCCATCAGCGTAGCGAGGACCTGTTACTTCGGATGCTGGAGAGAGATTGTGGCTCGACCTCGATCCTGTCCGTCGTTCTGGCGATCTTCATTCCTGGGCTATGCTTGTCCTTTGGGTGGGTGTCAGCTGATCTGGTGATGTCTTGCAACGCCCAAGAATGTTCATACCTATCAGTGCCGGAGACTCACGCTTGCTGGGAATGGTGTCCTTCAGTACGAGTACGGGAACATTGTCTATCGTATTTTCAAAAACGGTCACATTTACTACTATAAGTCCACAATACTCTATGGGCAATCCATTTGCCGCTGTCAGCGTAATAAAGTTCGCCGGCATGATAATGGCGTCGAGATGTTGTCGGACCCAAGCTTCAGTGACGGTGGTGACCTCGCTGCCCGTGTCGATCAAAGCGTCCAACTGTTCATTATTAAACTTGACACGGCAGACAGGGCGCTGGCCCACTAGTCCAGGATAGCTTGTGCCCCCCGTTGCCTGACCACAGACAATGGGGGTCTCTAGTTGTCCTGTGGTGGCTGCATCGAAGGCTGCTGCAATGGCGGCTGGTATGGAGCCTGCTGAAAATATGCGGGCTGTGGGTGTAACTGGTGCTGTACCTGGTACTTGGGTGGCATGTTGGAATATGGGTACACAGGAACAGTCTGGAAGAATGGCTGTGGTACCGGGGCGTGATGGGACTTGTAACCTCCCCGACCCTGCTGTCCTCGCAGGCCCTGACCTCGTCCTCGGGAACCACCACCATGGCCGTCTATCCGCTGCTGGTACTGCTGTTTGGCCTGGCAGCTTCTCGGTGCCCAGGCTGCTGGCACCAGAAGCAACGAAAGACCTTGCTGTGGCGGAGGGGTTCTTGAGAGGTTGAGGCTGGCTGTCGATGACTGTCCTCCAGTCTTGCAGTCAAAGCGGCCACTGTGAGTCGCAGCTCCTCAATTGTCTGGCTCATAGGCGCTCCCAGGGCTGCATCCGAGTCCGGATTCTCGCGAACCCAGCGGCGGGCCTCGTCCCTAACAGCCAGGAATATGGTGTTGCAGTCTTGCCGCACCAGGCTACGGAGATGTGTCCGCAGCGCAGACGAGATGACCCCGTCCACAAATCGATCCCGCAGGATCGTCGCAGGCGCTGCCCCTGGTGTAGATTCGTTGGCCTGATTGGCCAGGGCCGATAAGGCTTGGGTGTAGGCCAAGAGGTCCTCAGTGATCCCTTGTCTTCTGGCATGGAGTTTGTTAGGGCGATCAATGACCGGGTAGGACTGTAGAAAGGTGCTGGCTATAATGTCGATTACGTGCGCAGCAGTAGCCCGCTGGTCTGCTGGAAGAACCAGGACTTCTTCCTCAGCTGCCCCACGAAGGAAACTGATGATCCATTCCGCGCCCGTCTCCGCTGGGATGTTGTACGCACGGATGGATTGCCTGGCTGCGTCGACGAAGCTAGCAGCCGAGCATCCTGTCTCGTCCCAAGTAAAGTTGGGAAGATGTCGCGGCAGGACGGCTGGCTGAACGATGATATGTGGTGGAGGCTGTTGGTCCCCCATGTCTCGCCCTGCTTGCCCCTCTTCTTCAACGAGGGCCGGCGCCCGCTGCCTGCGTTGGTGTCGCCTGCGCCGCCCTGTCATGGCCACCTCAGCATTCCGCCCTGCCATTGCTTTTCGATGTCACAGTCAGCTCCTTCTCCCACTCATCCTGCTCGCAGCGCCAGGTGTGACGGAGCCGAGGGCATGTGATGATGTGCAGGTGGTGTGGGTTGTGTTTGACAAAGGGAGCTAACTCCTGTCCATGGTTCTGGTTCTTTTATTTCATAACCAACAATAAAAAGAAATACCTGAAAAATAAAAATAAAAGGATATAAGCAAACAATGTTAAAGAATATGAAACTAAGGAAAAGGAAAATGCCATGCACCAGTAGCAAACCAATAACTAATCAAATGAACTATACCAAAGCAGCACTAATAAAACCACTAAATCTCTACTCAAAAACTAAATACTAAAATACACAAATTAGGAGGCCAATAAACTCAATATAGTCTTACAGAAGCGAGCCACTATGATTTTGAATCATAGAGGTACGCTACCGTAAATATGGCCACAAGCAAGTACATAACTAATGACTGCACTAGCGGTAGCATGACAGATGCGCTCCAGTAGGCATAGAGATCCTAGAGGTGGGCACCTGCGTGCAACAAATATAGCTGCCACGTTCCCGTACGATTCAGAATCCTAGGGGCGCGCAACTGCGTAGGACAGAATTGAGTCACTCCCGATACTAAACCACCAAATCATAACCGATGAATTATCATTAATATACTAGTAACTCTTGGCTGGACTTCGCGAACGAAGATTTTATAGGAGTTGCCCACGACGTCTGCAGGCTTGTTCGTGGCTGCGGAGGCCAATCCGGGACAGGCAGGTTCGACCGCAGTGGCTGCAGGGGAAGGTATGGCCAGAGTTCTGAGTTGCGGCATCTCTGTTTTTTCTCCTGAGCCGCTTGTCCTTAAGGTTAGCTCTGCGGGAGTCCTCAAAGGAGACAGCTGCCTTGTAAATAGTGGAGCGCCAGGTGTCACGGTCCACAGCAAGCGAAGACCACTGGTGGTGGTCGATTTGGCAGGCACTAAGTGACTTCTTGAGACAGTCTTTGTATCTCTTCTTTGGTGCCCCTCTGTCACGGTGTCCAGTAGCAAGCTCGCCGAACAGGGTGATCTTTGGTAGGCGATGATCCTCCATCCTGGAGACATGCCCCGCCCAGCGGAGCTGTGTCCGCAGCAGCAAAGCCTCGATGCTCACGGTTTCAGCCTGTTCAAGGACCTCGACATTGGTGACATAGTCACTCCAGTGAATGCCCAGGATGGTACGCAGGCAGCGCTGGTGGAAGCGTTCGAGGAGTCGTAGTTGGCTGCGGTAGAGGGCCCAGGACTCGGAACCATACAGCAGGGTGGTGAGGACCACAGCTCTGTACACGCTGATCTTGGTGCCTGTTTTCAGCTGTTGATTGTGCCACACCCGCTTAAAAAGTCGCCCGAAAGCACCGTTCGCTTTTGCCAGCCTGCTGTCAAGCTCCTTGTCCAGCTTGGCGTCCGACGTGATAATGCAGCCAAGGTAAGTAAACTGGTGCACTGACTTTAGTTCAGACTCGCCGATGGTGATGTGAGGAGGGCGATACACTGTCTTGGGTGCCGGCTGATGGAGGACCTCTGTCTTTTTCAGACTGACCTCGAGTCCAAAGAGCTGGGCAGCGTCTGCGAAGCAGGACGTGATGCGCTGCAGGGCTCTCTCTGTGTGTGCAATGAGGGCAGCATCATCAGCAAAAAGCAGCTCACGGATCAGTTGGTCTAGGGTTTTTGTGTGGGCCTGCAGTCGTCTGAGGTTGAACAGGCTGCCATCGAGACGATACCTGATGTACACTGCATCGTCATCATCGAGGTCCACTGTGGCCTGCTTCAACATCATGCTAAAAAAGATGGTGAAGAGGGTCGGTGCCAGCACGCAGCCCTGCTTTACGCCGTTGAGAATGGGGAATGGTTCTGAGAGGTCATTGTTGAGTCTGACCTGGCCTTGCTGGTCCTCGTGTAGCTGGACAATCATGTTGAGGAACTTTGGGGGACAGCCAAGTCGCTCCAGGATCTGCCACATGACTTGCCTGCTCACAGTGTCGAACGCTTTTGTTAGGTCGACAAACGTTACGTACAGCCCTTTGTTCTGCTCGCGGCACTTCTCCTGTAGCTGTCTCAGCACAAAGACCATATCGGTGGTGCTCCTGTTTGCTCTGAAGCCACACTGGCCCTCTGGGAGTTGGTCTTCAGCGATGGCAGGTACCAGCCGATTCAGGAGCAGCCTTGCAAGGATTTTCCCAGCAATGGACAGCAGTGTAATTCCCCGATAGTTGGAACAGTCAGACTTCTCACCTTTGATCTTGTACAGGGTGATAACGACTGCATCACGGAGATCCTTTGGTAGTGTTCCTTCCTCCCAGCAGCAGAGAAAGAGGTCATGGAGCTTGTTGTGCAGTGCTGTGCCTCCATGTTTCCAGATCTCTGGCGGTATTCCATCAATGCCTGCTGCTTTGCCACTCTTGAGCTGGTGGATGGCTTTGAGGGTCTCTTCAGCGGTGGGCGGTTCGTCCAATTCAACTTTTACTGGGAGCTGTGGGATTTGTAGGACGACTGCTTCTTGAACAGTGCGCTCAGCGCTGAAGAGGCTCTGAAAGTATTCCGACCAGCGGTTCAAGATGGAGGTATTATCTGTGAGGAGTGCCTGGCCATTCGCGCTTCGCAGGGGACTTTGTACCAGGTGCCTGGGGCCATACACTGCTTTCAATGCTTCGTAGAAGCCCCTGTAGTCACCATTGTCTGCGCAAAGCTGGGTCCTCTGTGCAAGTCTGGTCCACCACTCATTCTGGAGATCTCTGAGCTTGCGCTGGAGACTGCTGCAGACGAGGCGGAAGGCAGACTTCTTCACAGGGCAGGAAGGCTGGGCTAGGTGGGCCTGATGGGCGGCTCTTTTTTTTGCTAGGTGTTTTTGCTAGCAACACGTCACCCTTCTCAGTGTGTACTCCCCAACCCTCTTGGCAGAGCCTGCTGAAAAGGACAAGTTTTACACTGACCTGCGCAGCCTCATACAGAGCACCCCTGCAGACGACAAAGTCATCATCCTTGGCGACTTCAACGCCAGAGTGGGCCAGGACTCTGAAGCCTGGAAAGGAGTCCTCGGCAAGCATGGCGTGGGGAACTGCAATGACAATGGCCGCCTACTGTTGGAGTTCTGTGCAGAGCAGCAACTGGTCATCACCAACACTACTTTTCAGCAAAAGGACAGTCGAAAGACCACCTGGATGCATCCTCGCTCCAAGCACTGGCACCTTATCGACTATGTCCTAGTGCGTCAGAGGGACCGCAGTGACGTCCTCCTCACCAGAGTGATGCCCAGCGCAGAGTGCCACACTGACCACCGCCTTGTCCGCTGCAAACTCAGGCTCCACTTCAAGCCAAAACCCAAGAAATGGGGGCCCCCCAAGAAAAAGCTTGATGTTGCGAGCCTTCAGCGTGACGACGTGAAAGCTGCCTTTCAGACAGATTTACAGCTCAGGCTCAAAGACACAGCGGACCCAGCAGACTCCTCCCCTGAAACACTTTGGGAAGAACTGAAAACTAGTAACTATTACCCGTATTATCAGCCACGTTCCCGTAGGATCGAGGATCCTAGGGGTTCGCAGCTGAGTACGGTGTGATTATGGTTGCAGAAGCGTTCCCGTATGATCGGGGATCATAGGGGCGCGCACCTGCATCTTTGGTAAAACATGTTCACACGCTGATGCATGACAAACACAAACATATGAATAAATGAACAATGAGTAACTATGTAATTGCATGGCTAAATGGCAAGTAACTAATGCATGGCGCCAAGTAAACAACTAAGGCATGGCAATGCATAAACAAACATGGCGGATAGTATTGACGTCAATGAGTAGCGCGGGAAAGAGACACAGGTAGGGGGGTACTAGCAAAGCGATAGACAAAGGAGAGAGAAGAGAGAGAGCATAGAGTCAAAATAGCAAGGGAGCACAACATAAGAATGGATACCAAAATTACTAACATGAATTAAACAAAGCGATGCTGATACATCAAGATTGTCAACCACGAATAACTATATTCTCCAGTAAATCAGAATTAGATTTAAGTTCTGACGCAAGTAATACCGGCGCTACAAACTGCGGTAATCCCAACAATCACACTGTAATTACTTAAAATTCAAATCTAAACGCACACTCGATCATGGCGGTGACGCTATCGCCACGCCACGACCGGTCAAGGTACTATTTCTAACGAAGGGATCTTCAAAACTAGGTAAACTACACAAACTCTCAATCGTTCCCACAAGACAGTAATAATGATCGAGCCAAAACTATATTTTCCAACTTCAAGCACTGACATTACAAATGGGAACAAAAAGAGAAACCACCACAGAGTTAAAATGTGGATCGCAACATAAAAGCAGAAACACATTATCCTCCCCCCCCCCCCCCCCCCAAAAAAAAAAAAAAAAAAAAAAAAAAAAAAAAAAAAAAAAAAAAAAAAAAAAAAAACTGTCTTCCTAAAATGCGAGGTCTGACAATAATGAAGAATCAAACATCAAGAAAATTATCACTAGCAAAAACACACAATGAATATGTACACAAACCAATCACTACTTACAGGGTACTCGACCTGCAGTCCAGTTTCCAGGAACACAGTGAAATACTCGATGTGAAGCCGGCACGCTACAAGCTACACGCACTGATAATGGTACGCAAAAGGTCAGTCTGCTAAGTGCGCCGGATGCTCGGCATTAAATAGGCATAGCGCGGGTTTCGGAGAGAGCAACTCCCTCGCGCAGGCGAAACGGCTCGGCCAGACAAAGAAGCTAGCAAAAACTGTGCTAGTTGGTACCTCAATAAACCTTAATAACTAGCGAACTATACATTAAATACTAATAAATATTAGCATTTCCGAAAGGTAATTTGATCGGCTTTAAATGAACTAAATTAGGAAAAGCTTAACACTAAGCTCAATTTAATATGATTTTATAATGACTGCCACACAAGGGAAGTGAAACGCGAAAAAGCATGAAAAACGTAAATCTAACTATGACTGGTTACAGATCGTACAAAACCAAATAGATATTCTAAAAGCATGAACTGTGCTGAATCTAATGACTATCGAAACAGCTTTCTACGTTTAATAGAACGGAAGCTGTGAGGCTTCAAAAATAAACAGAAAACACGTTACAAAACCATTACTAAAACAGAAGACTCGCCGCGCCACGGCTAGCGGCTGCACGGGGAACCTCAGACTAAAAATAACTACATGGGGTCAGAGGCTTATGGCGCTCTGCTACACAAGGGCGACAATTCTCCGCCGGCCGAGGCTGACATACCGCCTGATATGTCCTCGGCCCAAGTCACGCCCCACGCAAACACCTTCCCACTCATCAACTGTGTGCCCCCTCTCTGTAGAGGCACAAGTCTCAGCGCTAAACCAATGCATGTCTCAGATGCAGCAACAACTAGTGCTGAATGCCACAACCATCGAGAGCCTGCAGGCCGAGCTGCAGAAAGTGCGCACTGAGCTCTCCGACGTTAAGAGCCAGTGTGCTGCGCATGCTGAGGAACTGGCGCGTGTTGACAGCGTCGTCCGTGACAACGAGACCAAAGCCAAGAACAACGTTAAGGCAGCGGACCAGTATGCCGCTGAGGGTGTCAGTTAGGCTGTCAACGACCTATCCACCAGCCATGCTGCTCTCAGTGAAAAGGTACTCTATCTTACCAGCAGCAGGGACAACAATGCCTGTAAGCTGAAGGAACTCAGAAAGCAAGTCTTCTTCTTCTTCTCGAACGCCGTCACACTTGGAGTTTGGCTCTCAAAATGAAATCTGTGGTCTTCTGTAGCACCTCCACAGGCCCGTACAGTTTCTCTTGTAGAGTGGCAGACTTCTGCCATATCTCCTCCCTCAGCAGCTGGTGGTTCCCACAGTCCTGGAGGATGTGCTCTGTGGTCTGCTCTGCTTCTCCACAGGGGCACAAGGGAGATGGCACGAGGTGAAAGCGTCTGTGCAGGTGGAAATTGAGTCGGTTGTGCCCGGTCCTCAGATGGAAGATGGTCACCTGCTCTTGTCTGGACAGCTGATGGTAACTGTCTAGGGGCCGTTGTGGTGGTCTGTACACAGACTTAATGATGGTCTTCATCTCTGGGAAGCTGACTCCATTTTCGTCTTGTTCTTTCTCTGCACCCACGTTTGCCATTCTGTCAGCTTCTTCATTGCCGTAGATGCCACAGTGTGAAGGGGTCGACTGCAGCACCAGTCTGGTGCACTTGATGTTTGCAGTGCCTCTTGTAGTCGTGGCAGTTTGCTTGCTGTTGCTGCCTCAAGGACAGGCATGGCATCAGTCAGGAAGACAATCTGGGCATCAGGGTCTGCAGTGCCACTAAGGGCCCCGCCACACGGGCCGGTTGTGCCCCGATTTTGAAGGCGATTCCGATCCGATTGCGATCGGATGACGTCGTTTATCCGATCCGGTCCCAATCGGCTGGGAATCGGGTGTCTAGAACCTGCTCTATTTTTCCGATCCGAATCGGTCCCGATCGTAAGCTTCAACCAATCAGAGCGCGTCTCGCAAATCATGTCGTTTCAGCACGGTTTGCAAATGGCGAACACGCCTGTTGTGATCAGTACCACCGCCGTTGCTGTTCGCACGCCTCTTCCCGAATATGATGCAAAACTGCTGATAATGCAAGCACATCATCATCACTGTCAAAACTAGCAGTCATTTTGCAGAACAGGTACGACTTTGATCTTCGGTTCAAACCGGTCGGCTAAACAAGTCGGGAAATGGTGTGGCAGTGCACACGTTGTTTAGTCCGGCCCGATCACCTACCGATTCGAAAACTGATCGGGATTCGGCCTCAAAACCGGGCTCGTGTAGCGGGGCCTTAAGAGTATTTTGCAGCACAGACCAGGGCTTCCACCTCAGCTCTGTAATTTGTGCAGTGAAGGCCTGTTGATACTGCCTCTGCCTGCCATTTTCGTTTGGGTACTGAATGTACACCCCAGCCCCTCCATTCTGAACTGCATCTGTGGCTGATCCATCGGTGTATGCCCGTATCCATGCTTCCTGGGGATACTTTTCTTCGAGCATGGCCAGTGTCAGGGCATTCTTGCTCACAGTGCTGTGCTCATCTTTGGTGGTGATGTAGGGTACCGTGGAAGAGATGGTGATGTTTTCTGGCTTACTTTTCCAGGGTGGAAGGTCACTAGCAGGATTCAGAGCCTCTACCTGCACAGGGAGCTTTGCCTGGTGTTTTCTCTGCAGAGCTCTCGTCTCCTTCACAAAGCTTGATCTTTTCAGTCTCCCTGAGGTTGGCTGTTTCGTCCTGGCATTCATAGGATGGTCTTTGGAAGACTTAACCTTTGTGGCCTGTATCAAGGCTTTGCAATCTCTTCTCATGCGCAGGGGTGGGATGCCTGTTGTCTCTTCCATTTTTTTCATTTGGTGTGGATCTCATTGCGCCGGTGATGATACGCAGTGCCTGGTTCTAAACTCTGTCAATGGTCTGCTGGTGTGACTGGGCTGCCGTCAACCATGCATTGGATCCGTACTCAAGGTGTGGTCTCACTGTGCCTTGATATACATTTTTGAGGATCTTTTCATTGGCTCCCCATTGTGTCCCAGCCAGCTTCCTCATGATGTTCATCTTTCTTCTAGATTTCGCTTCTGCGTTCCAAATGTGCGGCTTCCACGTCAGCCACTTGTCAAAGGTTACTCCCAGGTATGTCTGTTGGTCTTCATACCGCAGTGGGGTGTTGCCCAGTGTTAGTTTGCCAGCCTTTGCTTTGTTGGAGAGAGAGAAGAGTGTGGCTGATGATTTTTCTGTGTTGATGGTCACACACCAGTTGTTGGTCCAGTCTGTCAGCCTGTCCAGGGCTAGCTGCATCCTGTATGTAGCAGTTGTTGCATACTCTTCTGTGCACCAGAGTACCAGGTCATCTGCGTACAGGGCTGCGTGGACTCCTTTTGGTAGCTCTGGCACAAGGTCGTTGATGAAGAGTATGAACAGGGTCGGTGAAAGGACTCCCCCCCCCCCCCTGTGGCACCCCCTGACGCAGCGGCACTTTTTGGCCACAGTACCCATCCACTGTCACACGGGCTCTGCGATTGTGCAGGTATGACTTATTCCACCGATACATGTTCCCTTGGATGCCACTGCGAAGGAGTTTCACAAGGAGACCATCCTTCCACACCTTGTTGAAAGCCTTCTGTAGGTCAATGAAGGCAACTAATGTCACCTTCTGATCTTGAAAGGTATCTTCTATGACCTGTGCAAGGTGTGTTGTCTGGTCTTCTGTACTCGTGTGGCTTCTGAAGCCGGCTTGCTCTGGCACGATAATGCTCTCGGAGTTCAGGTACCACTGCAGGCGCTTGATGATGATGCGCTCAATGGTCTTGCACACACAACTTGTCAGGCTGATGGGGCGATAACTCAGGGCTTTGGACTTATTCTTACTTTCTTCAAAATTGGGATCATCCTGGCTTCCTTCCAGCACTGGGGTACCTGTCCTCCTCTCCAGCTGTGGTTAAAGATGTTGGTTTTAATGTATATACATTTTTTAATCTTGATGTCACATTATGATACCGGTTTTTGAGAATAACCCACTTACTAATAACATCGTCGTAAATGAGCTCAAAAATGCGCATTGTTCTCCTATGAATTCACCAGTTATCCCAGCCAGAAACTCTTCGTACTGAACAACGATAAATAATGGTGTAAATTGAAAAGACTAGGAGAGCACTAAATACTAGGAGAGCACTAAATACTAGGAGAGCACGTCGATCTGCAACACACTCTCTCAATATTCATTACACTCAAAGGGCTTAGCTTGTCAACGTAACCCGTTAAGTCTGAGGCCGCAAAGATTTCATTTCATCTTTAAACTGCAGATTCAATCAGAAACAGCCAGACGTCAAACTGTTGTCTGATGGGCGTGTTGAGTTTCAGATGGACATGGCGTTTACGTGCACACATTGTTTGTGTCTTGACGCCCCGTTCTGTTTCCATCTTTGCAAATAGTTGTGCTTAACTCAAAAGTAGCTTTCTAGTGCTCATTCTATTGTTGCAAAACAACACACAACAAACACACACACGCACGCACGCACGCACGCACGCACGCACACACACACACACACACACACACACACACACACACACACACACACACACACACACACACACACACACACACACACACACTCTCTCTCTCTCTCTATCTGGCAGGTTTACCGGCAGATCAGATTTCACGCTTGCAGATGATTCAAAACAATGCGGCGCGTCTCATCTTGAAGAAACGAAAGAGAGACCACGTTACGCCTCTACTGAAGCAGCTGCACTGGCTGCCCATAAAATTCCGCTGCCAGTCATCATCATCATCATCAGTCCCTTGCCCGAACTGGGCGTTGGGGGGACTGAAAGGCAGCAGCAACAGACAGTGCTCTCCACTGAGTTCTATTTTGGGCGGTGGCAAGCAAGTCTGGCATCTCGAGTTCGGTCCATTCTTTTATGTTTGCGACCCAACTCTTTCTCTGACGACCTCGCCGACGACTTCCTTCGAGAGTGCCTTGGAGGATAGATAGTCTTGGACAAGGTGTTGTGTCGGGTCACGTGGCCAAACCAAGCAAGCTTGCGCCGTTTCACGGTTGCCAGAAGGGGTTAATGTGGGCCCACCAGGGAAGTGACGATGCTCCGTACATATTCGTTGGTCTTGTGCTCGCGGTACGAGATGTGGAGCAACTTCCTCAGGCACTTGTTCTCAAAGGCCTGGATTTTCTTTTCTGAGTCTGCAAGCAGCGTCCAAGTCTCACAGCCGTAGAGTAGAATAGACACTACGAGGGACTTGTAAAGCCTGTACTTGATGGTGAAGCTGATGGAGTTACTTCGCCATATCCTGTCCAGCCTGGCCATTGCGGATGTTGCTGTACCTATCCTGATACGGATCTCTGCTATGCAACTACCGTCTTTGGACAGGGTGGCTCCCAAGTACTTGAAGCTATTGACCTCTTCTAGCTTCTGGCCGTTCATGTGAATGTTGCTGCTGCTGTCGCTTGTGGTGTTGATCATCACTTTGCTTTTATCCGTACTGATCTCCATGCCATAAGACCCTGCGCTACTTGAAAGTTTGTCTGTCAGGTTTTGCAGCTCACTATTGCTGCCTGCCATGAGGTCAATGTCGTCTGCGAATCGAAGATTGCACAGGGATCTGCCACCAATAGAGATTGAAGTATGGTGGTCGTGGAGGGTTTCCTGCATGATCTTCTCCAGGAATATGTTGAAAAGGACAGGAGAGAGCAGGCATCCTTGACGGACACCGATCGTCGTCCTGAAGAACTCGCCTGACTGATTGTTAAGTAGAACCGCGCTGCAGGCGTTCTTGTAAAGCGCTTCTATCATTTGGATCAGCCCCTCCTCTATGTTGAACGATCTCATGACTTGCCAGAGTCCATCGTGCCAGACGCGATCAAATGCTTTCCTGAAATCAATGAAGTTGTGGTAGAGTTCGCGCTGATGCTGCAGATGTTTCTCGATCAGGACGCGGCAGTTGAAAATCTGCTCTACAGTGCTTCTTCCAACTCTGAAGCCAGCCTGTTCTTCTGCCAGCAGTTCCTCGGCGAAAGTTTTGAGGCGGTTGAGAATAATTCTAAGCATTACTTTGCTAGGGTGACTTATCAGACTGATAGTTCTGTATTTCTGGCACTGTTTCAGGTTTCCTTTCTTGGGGAGCGGGATCACTAGAGACTGTGTCCATTCTACTGGCCATTTCTTTTGCTCCCAGATCTTTTGACAGAGTGTAGTGAGTACCTTCGTTGTTAGTTCTCCTCCATGTTTCAACAGTTCAGCAGGTACGTTGTCTACACCTGGAGACTTTCCTCCCTTCAGGCCGCGTACAGCTGTTTCCACCTCTTCAGCTAACACTGGCAGGTCTTCGGCCTTCCTGGCCCCAGCCTGGTTGTTTTGGAGGATGCTGGTGTCTGGCTCAGCCTTGTAGTTATACAAGTCTCGGCAGTACTCAGTCCATCTGTTTAGTACAGCAGTGTTTTCCGTAAGGAGTTGGCCGCTGCTGTCTTCGATGACTGTGGCTGTTCGCTGTTGAGTCTTGGTGAGGGTCCTTAGCGTTTCATAAGCCTTCTTGCTGTTGCCGTTTGCCATGCCCTCTTCCACGCTACGACACTGGTCTTCAATCCAATCTTCTTTGGCTTCTTTCATCCTCTTCCTGATCTTCTTGTTGACAAGTCTGTACTTGTTTGCTGATGTGAGGTCTTGGCCTCTCTTTTTATTCCAGGCTCTCCTCTCATCACAGAGATCAAGGATGTCATCGGTGACCCAGGGCTGTTTGCGCTTCCTCTGCTTCCCCAGCACTTCTTCTGCTGTAGAAAGTACCACCTCTTTTATATTTCCAGCAAGGGTGTCTACGTCCCAGTCCAAAGTAGCCAAGGCTGCAAATCTGCCTCCCACCTGGGCTTGGAAGACCTCTTCTACTTCCGGGTCTTTTAGCTTCTCGAGGTCGAATCGGATGCGAGGACTCTTGCTGTCTCGTTTCAATGCCAGCTTCAACTTGAGGCTAGTAAGGACGAGGTTGTGGTCGCTGCCAATATCAGCGCCAGGAAAGGACCTCGTTTGTGCTTTGTTAACGCTGGATTTGAATCGTCGAGGCAGCAAGATGAAGTCAATCTGGTTATGGACCAGGCCTCCTGGCGATTGCCATGTCACTGTTCTTGACTTCTTGTGTGGATGGAGGGTATTAGCAACGGTAACACGGTGACTCTGTGCGAACTCTAAAAGTCGCAGGCCTCTGTCATTTGTTTCTCCAAGGCCAAACTTGCCAGCTGTTCCTGCCCATTGTTGGTAAGCGTCAGGGCCGATCTTTGCATTCCAGTCACCGAGGACAGTCAGAATGTCTTTCTTAGGTGTTTTCTTGATGATGTTGTCCAGTTGTTCGTAAAATTCTTCTAATTCCTCATCATCATGATCTGCTGCTGGAGCGTATACTTGTATTATAGTGATGTTGTGCGGTCGGGCGGAGATGCGGATGGAGATTAGTCTGCTTGACACGGGGGTGCAGCTGATGACAGTTCCAGCCACCTCTTTCCTTACGATAAAAGCTACGCCATGTTCGTGCTTGGTTTCTTTTCCGCTGAACCAGATTTTATGGCCTTCATCTGTTGTTGTTTCTCCGAAGCCTGTCCATCGAACTTCTGCAAGTCCTACAATGTCCCAGCGATAGCGCTTTAACTCGTGGGTGAGTTCCTTCACTTTGCCGCACTGGTAGAGTGTGCGAACGTTCCAAGTTCCGATAGTTATTCCTTGCGTGGGCAGCTTGATGGTGGGTTTGGTTCCAGTAACACACTTGTCGCCCCCACCCTGGAGACCTCCAATGGGGTGCGCGGTCGTTGGTGATCCGGGCCCCGACCGATCCGGCATGTTATTCTTATTCTGTTGCTTGTCCATCAGTCCTTTCAATGGGCTTAGGCGAACTTGGCGGCGCCCGTCTCCTCTCCAAGTATTTCAACTGACTGAGAGACGCGTCAGCCCCTCACAACGTTTCGCCCGCCAGCAGAAGCGGTTACCGGGGTGTGGCTAGGTAAAGGACCTGGAGCCAGCTGTGAGAGTTGAGTGCCACGTGAAGACCAGTGCTCCCGCCTGCCCCAAGAGGCGCTGCTGGCTGAAAAGTCAAAGGTACTACTTCTCCATGAACACTCTACACCCGCTGCCAGTACAAAATTGCAATTTTCGCCTATCGGCATTTTGACGGATCTCTCGCGCCGTACCATTCTGCCAAGCTGTCTGTTTATCAGCCACCACGCACCCTCCGTTCCTCTAGTGTAAAACTTTTAAAAATCCCGAAGCTTAACATGAAAACTGTCGGGGAGCGTTGTTTCACCTTTTTAGCCCCAAGTGTGTGGAACTCACTGCCAACTGAAATGCGGAATCTGCCCACATTGTCACATTTCAAAGCTCACTTAAAGACTTTTCTTTTCTGTCGGGCATTTAACGTTTAGCTCATTTTTAGCTAACTGTTGACTGCCTTTTATTCTGATCCTAGAGGAAGTGAATGTAAGGTGTGGGGAAGAGATGGGGTGGTTTAAAGTAGTGTATAATCGTGCGTGTTTCTGAGAGAGAGGGTGTGCTGTTGTGCATGCGCAGTGAGTCCAGTGTTTTACTGGAGAACAGCGCTATACAAGAACTATGTATTATTATTATTATTATTATTATTATTATTCTCTCTCTCTCTCTCTCTCTCTCTCTCTCTCTTGGAAATTAGAGACCAGCTGAGAAGCGAGAAGCGGTTTACTGAATACAAAACACAGCGTAATCGTGTTAAATATATGGTTTTAAATGCAAAGAGATCTCTTTTCGATAAAGTAGTTAAGCAAAGCAAAGACTCATCTACTGTATGGCGTGCCATTAATTTAGTAACTAGAGGTACAAATAAAAATAGTGCGCCTGTATCACCCCTCTTGGCTTGACTTCGCGAACGAAGATTCTATAGGGCTTGCCCACGTCGTCTGCAGGCAATTTCGTGGCTGCGGAGGCCAATCCGGGACAGGCAGGTTCGACCGCAGTGGCTGCAGGGGAAGGTCTGGTCAGGGTTCTGAGTTACGGCAACTCGGTTTTTTCTCCTGAGCCGTTTGTCCTTAAGGTTAGCTCTGCGAGAGTCCTCAAAGGAGACGGCTGCCTGGTAGATGGTGGAGCGCCAGGTGTCACGGTCCGCAGCAAGCGAAGACCACTGGCGGTGGTCGATTTGGCAAGCACTAAGTGACTTCTTGAGACCGTCTTTGTATCTCTTTTTTGGTGCCCCTCTGTCACGGTGTCCAGTAGCAAGCTCGCCGAACAGAGTGATCTTGGGTAGGCGATGATCCTCCATCCTGGAGACGTGCCCCGCCCAGCGAAGCTGTGTCCGCAGCAACAAAGCCTCGATGCTCATAGTTTCTGCCTGTTCAAGGACCTCGACGTTGGTGACATAGTCACTCCAGTGAATGCCCAGGATGGTACGCAGGCAGCGCTGGTGAAAGCGTTCGAGGAGTCGTAGTTGGTTGCGGTAGAGGGCCCAGGACTCGGAACCGTACAGCAGGGTGGTGAGGACGACAGCTCTGTACACACTGATCTTGGTGCCCGTTTTCAGCTGTTGATTGTGCCACACCCGCTTGAAAAGTCGCCCAAAAGCGCTGTTCGCTTTTGCCAGCCTGCTGTCAAGCTCCTTGTCCAGCTTGGCATCTGACGTGATGATGCAGCCAAGGTAGGTAAACTGGTGTACTGACTTCAGTTCAGACTCGCCGATGGTGATGTGGGGAGGGCGATGCTCTACCTTGGGTGCCGGCTGATGTAGTACCTCTGTCTTTTTCAGACTGACCTCGAGTCCAAAGAGCTGGGCAGCATCTGCAAAGCAGGATGTGATGCGCTGCAAGGCTCTCTCTGTGTGTGCAACAAGGGCAGCGTCATCAGCAAAGAGCAGCTCACGAATCAGTTGGTCTAGGGTTTTCGTGTGGGCCTGCAGTCGTCTGAGGTTGAACAGGCTGCCATCGAGACGATACCTGATGTACACTGCATCGTCATCGTCGAGGTCTACTGTGGCCTGCTTCAACATCATGCTAAAGAAGATGGTGAAGAGGGTTGGTGCCAGCACGCAGCCCTGTTTCACGCCGTTGATAATGGGGAATGGTTCTGAGAGGTTACTGTTGAGTCTAACCTGGCCTTGCTGGTCCTCGTGGAGCTGGACGATCATGCTTAGGAACTTTGGGGGACAGCCAAGTCGCTCCAGGATCTGCCACATGCCTTGCCTGCTCACAGTGTCGAATGCTTTTGTTAGGTCGACAAACGTTACGTACAGCCCTTTGTTCTGCTCGCGGCACTTCTCCTGAAGCTGTCTCAGCACAAAGACCATGTCGGTGGTACTCCTGTTGGCTATGAAGCCACACTGGCCCTCTGGGAGGTGGTCTTCAGCGATGGCAGGTACCAGCCGATTCAGGAGCAGCCTTGCGAGAATTTTCCCGGCAATGGACAGCAGGGTAATTCCACGATAATTAGAGCATTCAGATTTCTCTCCTTTGTTCTTGTATAGGGTGATGATGACTGCATCACGGAGATCCTTTGGTAGTGTTCCTTTCTCCCAGCAGCAGAGAAAGAGGTCATGGAGCTTGTTGTGCAGTGCTGGGCCTCCATGTTTCCAGATCTCTGGCGGGATTCCGTCAATGCCTGCTGCTTTGCCACTCTTGAGCTGGTGGATGGCTGTGTGGGTCTCTTCGGCGGTGGGCGGTTCGTCCAATTCAACCTTTAGTGGGAGCTGTGGGATTTGGAGGATGACTGTTTCTTGAATAGTGCGCTCAGCGCCGAAGAGGTCCTGAAAGTATTCTGACCAGCGGTTCAAGATGGAGGTATTATCTGTGAGGAGTGCCTGTCCATCGGCGCTTCGCAGGGGACTTTGTACCAGGTGCCTAGGGCCATACACTGCTTTCAGTGCTTCATAGAAGCCCCTGTAGTCACCGTTGTCAGCGCAAAGCTGGGTCCTCTGTGCCAGTCTCGACCACCACTCGTTCTGGAGCTCTCTAAGCTTGAGCTGGAGACTGCTGCAGATGAGGCGAAAGGCAGATTTCTTCACAGGGCAGGAAGGCTGGGCTAGGTGGGCCTGGTGGGCGGCTCTTTTGTTTGCTAGAAGTTCCTGGATCTCCACGTCGTTTTCGTCAAACCAGTCTTTGTTCCTCTTTCTAACAAAGCCCAAGACTTCCACAGAAGATTTTACAATAGCAGTTTTCAGTTGCTCCCAGAGTGTTTCAGGGGAGGAGTCTGCTGGATCAACTGTGTCTTTGAGCATGCGCTGTAAATCTGTCTGAAGGGCAGCTTTCTTGTCATCACGCTGAAGGCTGGTGACATCAAGCTTTTTCTTGAGGGGGCCTCTTTTCTTGGGTTTCAGCTTGAGGTGGAGCCTGAGTTTGCAGCGGACAAGGCGGTGGTCAGTGTGGCACTCTGCACTGGGCATCACTCTGGTGAGGAGGACATCACTGCGGTCCCTCTGACGCACAAGGACATAGTCGATAAGGTGCCAGTGCTTGGAGCGAGGATGCATCCAGGTGGTCTTTCGACTGTCCTTTTGCTGGAAAGTAGTGTTGGTGATGACAAGTTGCTGTTCTGCACAGAACTCCAACAGCAGGCGGCCATTGTCATTGCAGTTCCCAACGCCATGCTTGCCGAGGACTCCTTTCCAGGCTTCAGAGTCTTGGCCCACTCTGGCGTTGAAGTCGCCAAGGATGATGACTTTGTCGTCTGCGGGGGTGCTCTGCAGGAGGCTGCGCAGGTCAGAGTAGAACTTGTCTTTTTCTGCAGGCTCTGCCAGGAGGGTTGGGGAGTACACACTGAGAAGGGTGACGTATTGCTGGTGTCTCAGTGGGAGGCGCATGGACATGATGCGGTCGGAGTGACCCATTGGTAGGTTTTCCAACTTATTCGCAATGGGGGTCTTGACCATAAAGCCCACGCCTGAGAGCCGTCTTTCTGATGCAGGCCTGCCTGACCAGTAGAGGGTGTAGCCAGCGCCAAGTTCTTGGAGGCTGCCTTCCTCCGGGAGGCGTACTTCGCTGAGCGCGGCGATGTCGATGTTTAACCTCCGCAATTCATGGGCAATAAGGGCGGAGCGACGTTCAGGGCGTCCGCTGTCTGCTGTGTCGAGCATGGTTCGGATGTTCCAGCATGCTACGTTGAGTCCGGTCGTGGTCGTCATGAAAGTGGATCCATTGTTTTTTCTTGTTTTCTGACCGCAGGAGAAGATGCCCGTTGACCGCGGCTAGCCAACTGGGGTTACGAGGGGATGAGCTTTGGTTAGGCCACCTTTTCTAGGCCCCTCTCCGTGTGGAGCAAGCAGTGCTGTCCCTAGAGAAGGCTGCTTGGTCGTTCAGGGTGTGCCGAGTGACGTTGTCATGCCCAGGTCAACATCAGGCGACCAATATCCTGAACCGCCTGCATGCAGGTTTGAGACTGCGGCTTCCAGTGACATCTTTCACCTGCCGTTTCGCCCCTTGCCCATCGCTACAGGACTTGGAAAGGTCGTTGTCATGGTCCGTGGGCGTTTCCTAAAGCCTGCGCGGTGGAGCTTTTTGGTGGAGTGCAGTGTGCGCAGTACTGGCCCCACCCTTTAAACCCTTGGTTCGTCTGCCATGGCCTAGCACGCTAGGACGGTGGCATCGAGGTCCTCGGGTCGTAGGTTTTATATCAGACTGTCCTTGTCCTAGTCTCTGGCTCAAAAACCTTCCCCGGAGACACGGGGGCTTTGATGTCAGGGTTTTCCTCCCTTAGCCTTTCCGCAGCCAAGCGGCCAGTCCTGCAAGGCAGCAGGGGACTCGTGGAGGGCGGGGTCGTCTATGTCCCGTGCAGATGTGAACATCTGCCCACTGCCTAATTTCTACAACTATTGCTTTAAAAAATGACTATGAAGTTATATCCTAGTAAGTTATAATTAAGGTGGCGACTGTTTATGCCGGAGCGACCGTTTAATAGCTGGCGCTGTTCTTATGGCGACGGGCCCCCAGGTAGCAATTGTGAAAGTATCCGTCTTTTTTTTTTTAAATGCGTATTTTTTATTTGTGTATCTAGTCTCTACCAAGCAAAAAGTTTAAAAAACATTATATTATATGTTACAGAGATGCTACGATAGGGCCATCTTTAGTTTGCTTGTGTTAGGGAGGTTCAGATCGGGTTGGGGCCGTTGGCGCCAGCCATGAGATGCCTTCACCCGTCCCAAGCCATTGTCCATTTGTTGTTTGTAAACTGTTGTGCGAGTGTGTGTGATTGTGGGTTGCACCTGAGGTGTCGAGACAAATTTATCTTTTCGAGATAATAAAGTACTCTTATTCTTCTTATCTTTGTACCAAGTTTGGGTTTGAAGTTGTGAATAGTATTTGAGAAAATACATATTTTGTAAAAATATGGATATTTTGGACCTATTTCCTGAGCTCGTGACCTTGACCTTTCCAAGGGATCAACCAAATTAGTGTGCGTATATAGATCTTACCATCAGGTATCTTTGCACCAAGTTTGAGTTTGAAGTTGTGAATAGTATTTGAGAAAAAATAAATTATGTCCAAAATTAGCTATTTTTTATATATTTCCTGATCCCCTGTGACCTTGACCTTTGTGAGCGATCACTGAAATTGGTATGTTTAGAAAGTTTTTGCCACAAAGTTTCCTTGGGCCAAGATTCAAGCTTGAATAGTGTCCGTGAAAATGCCAAAGTTTACCACGGATGACGGTGGACAGACAACAGACAACGGACGACCACTGGCCCAGAACTTACTCACTTTTGCTTCGCACGTGAGCCAAAATACTAAAGATGCTTTCATTGGACTATTTGTGTGTGTGTGTGTGTGTGCGTATGAACATATATGTGCAAACATACATACATACAAGTACATTAAGTAATGATGAGTCATTACTTAATGTATCACCCCACCTCACTGCAAATAGGTTTAATGACCACTTTACCTCTATAGCCGAATCGTTAATCCCACCAGGAACTAACTCATGTGAGTATGTTTGTCCAAACGTGCTAGTACACCACTGTAACCGGGAAAATACGGACAAAGAACCATTCACGATACCGCCTATAGCAGTCCACGAAGTACCCCACCCGGGTCTGCCCTGGGGGACTTGGGTGGGGTTAGGTATTTTTTAGTTCCCAGGGTCACCCTGGTCAGCCCCACAGGGTGGGTTTTTCTCTCTTTTCTGGGGCATGTGTTTCTGTCTACCCTTTGTCCATTCACCTGTATTTGCCTTTCGAAAACTCTCCCTACTGTCTGCACTGCCTGTAGCTCTTGATATTGGATGTGTGTTGCTAAATGGTCTTAGCTTTATTTAGGCCCCATGTGTTAGGTTTATTTAATGTATTTGACCGGCTGGCGACATACATTCAATGTCCTGTTTTTTTGTTTTTTTTTTCACAAGCAGTGCAGGCACGTCCTGAGAAAGCCTTGTTGCTGTCGGGACGTTAAGCAATGTACAATCAATCAATCAATCAATCAGTCCACGAAGTGGGTAAATTAATTTCCTCGATGGAAAATAAAAAGTCATCCGGGCCTGATGAGATCAGCTCAAAAATACTCAAGATATCTCTTCCATATATTGTCGAAAGTATTACATATATTTACAATCTCTGTATAAACCAAAACTCTTTTCCGGACGCATTTAAAGACGCGAAAGTGATCCCCCTACCAAAATCAAAAGATCTGAGTGAAATCAACAACTTTCGCCCCATATCACTATTACCTGTTTTGTCGAAGCCTTTAGAGCGGCACATCCATAAGCATCTATCTGAATACTTAGAAAACCAAAATCTCATCCATTCACTGCAGTCAGGCTTCAGACCAAACCATTCCTGTCACACTGCCTTGATAAGGATGGCAGATACCTGGTTATCATCTATTAATGATTCCAAACTAACAGGTGTAGTTTTCTTAGACTTCCGGAAAGCCTTTGACATGGTGAACCATGACATACTTATAAAGAAAATATCCTTATATACTAAAAGCGCAGCCGGGTTTTTCAAATCCTACCTAGAAAACAGAAGACAAAAAGTTCTCCTTAATGGTACATATTCTAGTCACTGCAAAGTAAAGCATGGCGTGCCCCAGGGCTCTATTTTAGGCCCTCTTGTTTTTAAATGAAAAAGAACTATTCAAATATCTTGTTACGTCATCTCTGCAGGGGTTGCCACGGGCGGTGCCTGCACCACTGGACAAGCGAACCAGTGCAAGACCACGGATGTGTGTGAGGGCAATATATGCAGTAAGTGACACTGATTGATGTTTTGACGAGACTGTGCGTGCTGTGCCCATGAAAGTCCTACTTTGGAAGCTTTAGAAACATATGAAAAGATCGCGTGTAAGCGTGCGGAAAGTCTTCATCCCGAATCATTTGGGAATACTCACAACAGACATTGAACCTGCTATTTGGCAAAATGAGGTTGCTGATAACGTACAGATTACCGTTCTTGATGCTATTTTATGTTGTCTGATCCTCTATGGTGCCTTATCAGATGAGAAAATTATTGAAACGAGACGCAACCTATGCATTTTAAGGGTGGGGATATCTTATTGGAAGTTTAATGATAGATTTTGTAAAGATAAAAACTTTGTTCAAATGCTATACTGGCATTAAGTTTCTCAAAACGTGAATATTTGTTGATTTTAAGGTATATATATTTTTTAATCTTGATTTCACATTATGATACACACACACACACACACACACACACACACACACACACACACACACACACACACACACTCTCTCTCTCTCTCTCTCACACACACACACACACACACACACATATTCACACACATTCGCTCTCTCTCTCTCTCTCTCTCTCTCTCTCTCTCTCTCTCTCTCTCTCTCTCTCTCTCTCTCTCTCTCTCTCTCTCTCTCTCGACAAGCCCTACGCGTTAAACACTTTTCTCTGTGTTTCTCTCCGTCAATACACCAATCTATTCCGGCACTTTTCTTGAATTACCACGGTCGATCTGTCTCTTTAACTGTAATGCAGTCTCCTGATGCCAACCCACAATTTAGGAATATTGACCTCAGGGCTAAATTTACGGAATTTGGTTTTTTTTTAATGTAAAATAACTACTGAAATATCTTGTTACGTCATCTCTGCAGGGGTTGCCACGGGCGGTACCTGCACTTCTGGACAAGTGAACCAGTGCAAGACCACGGATGTGTGTGAGGGCAATATATGCAGTAAGTGACACTGATTGATGTTTTGACGAGACTGTGCGTGCTGTGCTTGTGAAAGTACTACGTTGGCAGGTTTAGAAACATATGTAAAGATCGCGTGTAAGAGTGCGGAAATTCTTCATCCTGAATCATTTTGTAATACTCCGAAGCTTTAGAAACAATTGTAAAGATCGAATGGACTGAATAACGATAACTAAGCGTCTATAATGAAACAGACTAGGAGTCTGTGCAGGTGGAAATTGAGTCGGTTGTGCCCGGTCCTCAGACGGAAGATGGTCACCTGCTCTTGTCTGGACAGCTGATGGTAACTGTCAAGGGGCCGTTGTGGTGGTCTGTACACAGACTTAATGATGGTCTTCATCTCTGTGAAGCTGACTCCATTTTCGTCTTGTTTTTTCTCTGCGCCCACTTTTGCCATTCTGTCAGCTTCTTCATTGCCATTGTTACGATTGTGGTTGTGTTGTTTTGTGAGACCGTGCGTGCATAAATCGTAGGTAACGATCCGACGTTTTATTTGAGCTGTCACGATTTCGAATCACGTACCTTTTCAGTGAATTTCACTTTCGTTTACGAATAGTGCTTTGTTGAGTATCTGTTGCCGCACGGAGTTGAGTCAGGAAAAGTCTAGATGCCGCTCGGATATTCATTTGTTTACCACACGCGCGTCGTTCAGTTTTTAGTACCAATGCACTGATCGCATGTTTACCACTTTAGAGTGGGCGGCGTCGTGAACTGTCTGGCCTACTTTTGTGTGACGTCATCGCGCGCCGCGGATTTTCTTAACTTAGAGGTTGAAGATCGAAGCTAGTTGTTTACAGAATATTCTAGTGTGAATGCACCTTTGAGTTTTAGATACGTACTACGTTTTGATTGGTTGTGTTGTACGATTTTGCTTGATTTTTCTAGAAAACATTCCACTATAAAAGAGTCGTGCTAGGAAGCACTGGTGTACATTGTTCAGTTGTAGAATTGCGATGTAACAGCGTCGGTACAGTGTTCAGTTGTATAATGGCAGTGTATCGAAGAAGAGTGTATTGACATTGCGAGAGAGTACGCAAGATATCGTGCTTCATTTGTCAGTGAAGGAGTTATGCAGTGAATGGTGATGTGCATTGTATGAGAGACGCTTTGTGTCAAAGTTGAGAAGACTTTGTATTATTGTTAGTGCATTTGTGAACGCATTTTGTGGAGATCGCATCGCTGTAATAAAATATTGTTGAAACTGTTACTCCAGTATTGTCTACATCCTTAAGCCACGTGTGACGGATTCCACCTGAACGGAGGTTTATTTAAAAGAACTCTACGTGTGTGCGTTTGGTGTAGTATCATTCTACGACCACGATTCAACCACGTAACAGCCATAGATGCCACAGTGTGAAGGGGTCGACTGCAGCACCAGTCTGGTGCACTTGATGTTTTTCAGTGCCTCTTGTAGACGTGGCAGTTTGCTTGCTGTTCCTGCCTCAAGGACAGATATGGCATCAGTCAGGAAGACAATCTGGGCATCAGGGTCTGCAGTGCCACTAAGAGTGTTTGCAGCACAGACCAGGGCTTCCACCTCAGCTCTGTAATTTGTGCAGTGAAGGCCTGTTGATACTGCCTCTGCCTGTCAGGATGTCCAGGATGAATGCCAGGATGTCCAGTAGCTTCGTTAAGGCAGTGTTGCCAAGGTGTTGTAACATCTCGTTTGAGATGCTGTTTAGACCTGGAGAATTTTCTTTTTCAGCTGTTTGATGGCCATCTTCAGTTCTGGAAGGGTGATGTCTTTCTTCGTTGCATCATGGATGTTTGTATCTCTTGTTCTCTCTCTTTCTTCCTGTCTGATTTCTTTCTCAAGCATTTGTGGGAGAGTGATGTTACTTTCTTTCGCATAGATCTGTGCGAACAGGTTTGCAGCTTTCCTACCAGTCAGTGCTTTCCCATCTTCTTCCAGGGTGATCTTCTGTTCCCTGGTGCCATCATCGTTCAACGCCTCTCTGTTCAATCTATCTCCAAGTGTCATATGGCTGTATATGCGTGGTACTGTGGTTTATTAGAGTGCGCTGTGCAGCCCAGTACCTCCGTCTTCAGCACTCGGGGTTTCTGTCGGGGTTACCTCACCCTTAACTCCTGGTCAAGACCTGGGAGCACAGGACGGACGGTTTGGCTTTGGAGTGTCCTTCTCCTAGATGGGTTGCCGACCAAGGCTTACGAGTCCCATCTACTCAGGTTTTTCCTCGGAGTTTTCCTTCTCGAAGGAGATCTGCCAACCAAGGCTATCGAGCATCCCTGCCCGGATTTGTATAGGGTTTGCTCCCCTAGCCTTTGCCTCTCCCAAGGCACCCACAAGGCAGTGGGGCTATTTACCCATGGCTGGGGATCTGGTTCATGGGCATCAGGGCTTGTCCACATATCGATGGGCCTGTGTGCCGCATGTCTAGAGGCCAGACCTTCTCCGAGTCCTCTGTAGTTCAGCCCGAGTCCGTAAGGTGCTCGGTTACCGTGAGTCGCCACGAGGAGACACTACATGAGGCTTGTTGTTGGAGAGGCTGTGTACTGGCAGGGAGAGACTGACATACTCTGCTCCCCTTTTTGCAAAACTGCTAGCCAGCGGTGGGAGCTGAAAGCGAGAGCGGCAAGCAGAGAGGCTACACTACCACACTAGACGCATCACAACAACCATTTGACCCACAGAAAGCAAGTTGGGGCCGTGGTAAAACAGACGCATCAAACTGAGGTGAAAATCCCCGCTGCCCCCGCACTCCCGCCTCAGCCTCACAAACCCTCTGAAGCCCAAGATGTCACATCGAAGAGTGCTGTTCTCGCACAGGTGCATATAGAAAACAGGTTATCTGTTTTATCAGACATAAATGAGAACACCCGAGGACCCAGCGCTAACAACGGTAACACCATCGACAATACAAGTACTGGCAGCAGCAGTAGTAACGGCAGAGGCGACAGTGACAGCAATCACAGCCCCACACCCCTACACCAGCTCCAGTGTCTTCAGGTCCGGCCAGACGTCAACACACTCTTCATCGGCGACTCCATCCTCAAGAACGTGGACGAGCGGAGGATGTCGGTCAATGGTGCCGTGGTCCAGAACCTGTCGGTTTCAGGACTGACAGTGAGTGACCTCACTGAGTGGCTCAGGAGTCTACCGCCGTCGCCAAATATCCGCCGTGTGACCTTACACGCGGGGATAAACAGCTGTAAAGTGGGCGTGGTCAGCAAGCAGTCATGGGTGCAGCTTATCCGCTTACTCGGTGCAGCCTTTCCTAATGCCGCCCTGTTTACGTCCTCCATCATTCTTGGAGGGGCCCACCACTACCTGTCGAAGGCCGTGTTCCCCTCCAACGACAACTTGCGGGCAACGTGCGAGCAAGGGAAGGTCTTTTACGTCGACCATATACCGGCCTTCCTTACTTACAATCTGGCACCGCGCAAGGCCTTGTTCCAGAAAGACTGGATCCACCTGACTCCTGCCGGTACCAGAACACTGGCACTCAACATCAGGTTTGCTGGAGTGCCGCGCCGTGCACCAGGTGACGGATCCATCGTAGATCGCCGCAACTAGCAGAATCAACAGCAGAATGACTGGTAGCAACACCATCACAACCAGACGGACAGTGGCAGAGGGCCAAAGTTTACGCACGTCCACTACTCCCAACCCAGCTTTTCCCAACACCACTCGCAGACAAATTGCCCCTCTACCAGCCACCCTCTATCCCCTAGTTCCCAGGCCAGCCACGTGCCTGCAAACTACGCCAGCCTCAGCCACTCCATGTCCAACCGTGCCCAACCTGGCCATCCCTCTGCATACTGTCCTCAGCCAGGTCACGCCAAGCCATTTACAGTGACGGAGGAAGAGTTTCCCCGCCTGCCGCCCCCGCCTCATGACAACTCGAGAATCAACAGCGCTCCCAGGCTCTGGCCGCTCCTAAAACCGCAAGTACCCCGGCCAGGGGGGTGGGAGACCCTTGCAGCTATCCCGGGAGACAACGACTCGCAGGTAACGCGCGTTCTGGCGCAGCTGCTTCAGCCATTTATCCAGGGATATATCCGTCAACAAACAGGTTTTTAGTTCATTGTTTAAAAAACAACACGTTTACAACAACAACAACAACAACAACAACAACAACAACAACAACAACAAAACCAACAACGATCGGTGGTGTTTCGTCGTGCCATTAATTCTAGTGATTGACAGTTCATTTCTGATTCTATTCCTTGATGAACGTGTGTATTTGGCACCGCCATTACTTGTAGGCATTCGTTCGGGACTGTGCCTGTGGACTGTTTTGTTTTATACATGTGTATTTCTGACTGTTCAAGAACTCTTGTTAGCTTGTGAACTGTGCGCAGTAAGCAAAACTTTGGGTGATCTATGTGCCACTGTTATGTATTTTGCGATGACCAACAACAGTTACGATCATCATTTTCTGTGTCGTTCGTTCGTTCGTCGAGATTAAAGTCTCTCCGAGACTAGAATATCGTTGATCCTTTAGTTTACTACTGTGTCGGAGTACTTTATGTATTTTATACGAGGGCAGTCAGTGCTTGTTCCAATACCAGCAGACTATAAGCGTGAAGGAAACTCGATTGAATCAAGACGATTCAATCAAGCTTCAATTTACCAGCGATAACTGTATCTCCACTGTACTTCGCTGAGCAGTATCGAGTTGAAAGCGGATTACCAAACCCCGGCCAGTATTGTGCTCCTGTGCGGCTGATACGCCTAACTGAACTTGCTGTCGGGACTTTGATGTTTGAGCAGTTGGATTATTTCCTTGCCGACGAGTCTGCTAAATCATTTCATTGTGTCTTATCTATTTACCAGCTTTATATATACATAGGCATTTGTGCTGTTTCATTTAATAATCTCAACGTATTTTTCCTTCTTTTGACATTTTTGTTGTTGTTTGTTCTGTACAAATTTGCCTTACTCCGTAATAGACATAAATTTTAAAGTTATACGAATAGGGCATCTCAATGTTTTACATTTGTACAATAAACTAACCGATATATCTGTCTACATTAGCAATCTCACACCGTTTCATTTATTTGGGCTTAGTGAAACGCGCCTGAGCTCGTGTATTCCTAATTTTTCCGTGACTAGGAGAGACCCCTCGTCCCCAGGTCAAACAGGCATCGCTGTCTACATTCACAACTCTATTCAGCATTTAGTCCCTAAACGCTTGGACTTGGAAACAGCAGACGTAGAGTGTTTGTGGCTGGAAGTGAAATGCCCTAAATCCACACCGCTACTAATTGGATTCCTTTACAGAAACCCTGCCGCCACTTTTGAATGGTATGACCATTTTAGTCAGATCCTTGACAGAGCTTGCAAAAGAAAGGCTTACCTTCTCATGGGAGATTTTAATATAGACTTCCTTATGAATCACACTACGTGGGATACAATATCTTCATTGTTTGGTCTAGTCCAGTTAGTAAAATCACCCACCAGAATTACTCAGAATACGTCCTCACTTATAGACCACATATACACTAATAAATCCAAAACCGTCTGCAATGTTGAGGTTTCAAATCTAAGTGTTAGTGATCACTATCCAGTTGTTTGTTCATTGTCAAAAAAGATTCCGAAAGCAAAAAGGAACGGCCATACAACCATAACATATCGATTTTTCAAGAACTTTAACCATAATAAGTTCCTATTTGATTTAAATAATACCACAGTTTAACGATGTACTTCTCTCCAATGACCCGGACACTGCCCTTTCTATTTGGTACACTCTTTTTCTAACTGTATTAAACAAACACGCACCCTTTCGTGAGAGAAGGGTTAAATCGAACACTTTTCCTCCATGGTTAACCCCAGAAATAATGCAAGCGATGGCGCTCAGAGATGATCTGCGTAGTCGAAAACTATTTACTGAATTCAAGCAACAACCTAACCGTGTTAAGTACATGGTCAGAGAGGCAAGGAAAAGGTTAGTCCGTGGCACAGTGAAAGACTGTAAGGATACTTCCACTATCTGGCGCCTATTGAACACTCTAACTAAAGGCTCCCCTGGCACTTCAACAACCATTCCCAGCAGTCTTACTGCAGACACTTTTCAAAAAACATTTTCTTTCAGTCGCTGTAACTCTAAATGCCTCAATTAATAGCAGTAAGTATGAATGTTCTAATTTGCTTTCTGAATTCTGTAAACACAGAACAGAGGACATAGACCCCTTCAGCATTCCTTTGCTAGCAGTTCATGAGGTGGGTGTTCTCATTAGTAAGCTACCAAATAAAAAGTCTTCGGGACCTGATGACATCAGCCCGCAAATACTTAAGTTATCCCTGCCGTACATAGTAGAGTCTATTACGTACATTTACAACATTTGTTTCAAGCAACATGCTTTCCCTAACAAACTAAAATACGCTAAAGTCATTCCACTTCCAAAAACTAAAGATCGTTCTGACCCTAACAATTATCGGCCGATTTCATTATTATCAGTTTTATCAAAGCCGCTTGAAAGGCATGTCCACAAACACCTGCTTGCCTACTTAGAAAACCGCAAGCTCCTCCACCCCTTTCAGTCCGGATTTCGCCCACAGCACTCATGCCACACTGCACTCACGCGCCTCGTTGACTCATAGCTCCAGGGCATGAACAAATCCCAGATAACAGATGTCGTTTACTTAGAGGTTAAAAAAAGGCCTTTGACCTAATCGAGCACACCTAAACAAAACGTTCTAGTGAATGGATCTTTCTCTTCTCTAAAAGATATAAAGTATGGAGTTCTCCAAGGATCCTTGCTTGGTCCATTATTATTTTGTCTATTCATCAATGACCTGCCTCTTCATTTAACTTGCAAGAACGTACAATGTGATCTTTTTGCTGAGGATACTTCCATTCATATGACTAACAAAGATATAGAAGTCATTTCTGCCAACTTGCAGCATAGTCTTGACGAGGTGTCTGAATGGTGTCATAGGAATTCTATGATTGTTCATCCAATTAAAACCAAATCTATGATAATCGTCACTCGTCAAAAACACCAGTTAGCACCCCTGTTACTTAACCTTTTATTAAAGAGCAGTCAAATAGAACACGGTAATGAACACCGTCTACTAGGGATTACAATTGACAGTCAGCTTAAGTGGGAGGCTCATACTGACACTTTCTTCAGAACGGTAGCCAAAAATCTTTTCATGTTGACTAAACTGAAATATTACACCGACTCGGACACGCGCAAACTATTTCATAATGCTCACACACGTTTTCATATTGATTAAGCGTCAACGGTGTGGGATGGATGCAGTGAAGTCCACTTGAAGAGACTCAACTCGTTACACAGAAGGGCAGCAAAGTTAATCATGCCTGACCCACGACTCACAACAGAAGAAAAACTCGCCAAAATAGGATTTCTGCCACTGCAAGACCATTTCAAATACAATAAGGCTATTTTTATGTTCAAAGTGTGGAAACAGAAAAAAAAACAGAATATATCACAACTCTTTTCTCTAATTCGGAATATAGGCTTGGTAATATTAGGCAACTTTTCTTAGTTCCCGAAACAAGAATTGTTATATACAAATCTAGTTTGTCATTCTCGGGAACGCAGTCTTGGAACACGATTCCTCATTATGTAAAACCCTCATCCTCTCTAGCCCGTTTCAAAATCAGTCTCTTCAAGTACTTCTCGGAGCAGTCGTAATCAATACGTTGTGAAATATATACTGCCCTGTACATCTGATTATGTTTGCTCCCAATTACAAACTATGTGTCTGCGTGTGTGATGGTGTGTGTGTGTGTGTGTGTGTGTGTGTGTGTGTGTGTGTGTGTGTGTGTGTGTGTGTGTGTGTGTGTGTGTGTAGGAGTGTGAGATCATCATGGGACGTTCTTTCCCTAAACTAGCAATGTTTTTGTATCATTTACATTTAACTATATACTAAGTTTTTTGTATATTGTTTCGATGTTTTGTAGCAACGGCAGATTTAAAAATGGATATGTCTTGGACGATGTCAATGACTCAAACGTTGATAAATAAAGCTTCATTGAATCAGATTCATTGAATCTCTCTCTCTCTCACTCAATCTCTCTCTCTCTCTCTCTCTCTCTCTCTCTCTCTCTCTCTCTCTCTCTCTCTCTCTCTCTCTCTCTCTCACACACACACACACACACACACGCACACAAACAAACTCAAACAAACTCAAACACACATACTCTCTCTCTCTCTCTCTCTCTCTCTCTCTCTCTCTCTCTTACACACACACACACACACACGCACGCACGCACGCACGCACGCACGCACGCACGCACGCACGCACACACACACACACACACACACACACACACACACACACACACGCACATTAACATATACAAAGAGTCTAATAACTATGAGAACACGTTAGCTGAAATTATTGCACCCTGTTTATCGCCCTCGCGGTGAAAAAAAAAACAACAACTATAAGCCCTAAGCGTTAAACACTTCTCTTTTTTCTCTCCGTCAATTCGCCAAGCTATTCCGGCACTTCTCTTGAATTACCACGGTCGGTCTATCTCTTTAAATGTAATGCAGTCTCCTGATGCCAACACATAATTTAGGAATATTGAGCTTAGGGCTAAATTTGCGGAGATTTATTTTTTAAATGAAAAAGGATTATTGAAATATCTTGTTACGTCATCTCTGCAGGGGTTCCCACGGGCGGTACCTGCACTTCTGGACAGACGAACCAGTGCAAGTCCACGGATGTGTGTGACGTCACTATATGCAGTAAGTGACACTGATTGATGTTTTGACGAGACTGTGCGTGCTGTGCTCTTGAATGTCCTACTTTGAAAGCTTTAGAAATATTTGTATAGATCGCATGTAAGCGTGCGGAAAGTCTTCATCCCGAATCATTTGGAAATACTCACAACAGACGTTGAACCTGCTATTGGGCAAAATGAGGTTGCTGCTTACGTACAGATAACCGTTTATGATGCAATTTAGTATCGTCTGATCCTGTCTGCTGCCTTGTCAAATGAGAAAATTATTAAAACGAGACACAACCTATATATTTTAAAGAGTGGGGATATCATATTGAAAGTTTAATGATAGATTTTGTAAAGATAAAAACTTTGTTGAAATACTATACTGACATTACACTTCTCAAAACGTGAAAATTTGTTGGTTTTAAAGTATATATAATTTTAAATCTTGATGTCACATTATGATACCGGTTTCTGAGAATGAGCCACTTACTAATAACATCGTCGTAAATTAGCTCAAGAATGCGCATTGTTCTCATTCGAATTCACCAGTTATTCCAGTCAGAATACTTATGGACTGAATAACGATAACTAAGCGTCTAAAATGAAACAGACTAGGAGTGAACTTCGATCAGCAACACAATCTCTCCATATACATTACACTCAAATGGCCTGTCCTGTCCACATAACCCGCTAAGTCAGAGGCCTCAAAGATTTCATTTTAGCTGTTAACTGTAGATCCAATCAGAAACAGTCAGACTTCAAAACGGTGTCTGATGGACTTGTTGAGTTTAAAACTGACATGGCGTTTCCTTGCATACATTGTATGTGTCTTGACGCCACGTCCTATTTCCATATTTGCAAATAGTTGTGCTTAACTTAAAAGCAGCTTTGTAGTGCTCATTCTAAGATTTACACACACACACACACACACACACACACACACACACACACACACACACACACACACACACTCACACACATTCACACACACATTCTCTCTCTCTCTCTCTCTCTCTCTCTCTCTCTCTCTCTCGCTCTATCTCTCTCAAACACACACACATACACACACATTCTGTCTGTCTGTGTGTCTGTCTGTGTGTCTGTCTCTGTCTCTGTCTCTCTCTCTCTCAATTTCTCAAACACACACACACACACACACACACACACATTCTCTCTCTCTCTCTCTCTCTCTCTCTCTCTCTCTCTCTCTCTCTCTCTCTCTCTCTCTCTCACACACACACACACACACACACACACACACACACACTCTCTTTCTCACACAAACACACACACACATCTCTCTCTCTCTCTCTCTCTCTCTCTCTCTCTCTCTCTCTCTCTCTCTCTCTCTCTCTCTCTCTCTCTCTCTCTCTCTCTCTCTCTCTGTTACGTGGTGGAGTTGTAGTCGTAGTATAATAACCACACCAAACGCACACACTTAAGGTTCCTTTAAATAAAGCTCATTCAGCTGCAATCCGTCACACGTGGCTTAAGGATGTAGACAATACTGGAGTAACAGTTACAACAATATTTTATTACAGCGTTGCGATCCCCACGAAATGCGTTCACAATTTCACCAACATTGATAAAATATCTTCCCAGCAAAATGTCCAACTTTGACACAATGCGTCTCTCATACAATGTACATCACCATTCACTGTATAACTCCTTCACTGACAATGAAGCACGATATCGTGCGTACTCTCTCGCAATGTCAATACACTCTTCGATACACTGCAATTATACAACTGAACACTGAACCGACGCTGTTACATCGCAATTATACAACTGAACAATGTACCCAGGTGCTTCCTAGCACGACTCTTTTATAGTGGTATGTTTTCTAGAAAAATCAAGGAAAATCGTACAACACAACCAATCAAAACAAGATACGTAACTAAAACTCAAAGGTACATTCACACTGGAATATTCTGTAAATATCTGGCTACTATCTTCAACCTCTATGTTAGGAAAATCCCCGGCGCGCCATGACGTCACACAAAAGTAGGCCAGACAGGTCACGATCTTGCCCGCTCTAACTGGTAAACGTGCGATCAGTGCATTAGTACTGAAAGCTAAGGGACACGCGCGCAGTAAACAAATGAATATCCGAGCTGCTTCTAGACTCTTCGTGACTCAACTCCGTGCGGCAACAGATAAACAACACCGCACTATTCCTAAACGAAAGTGAAATTCACTGAAAAGGTACGTGATTCAAAATCATGATAGCTAAAATAAAACATCGGATCGTTTCGTAAGATATATGCATGTATGCTCTAACAGAACAACACAACCACAATCATAACTCTCTCTCTCTCTCTCTCTCTCTCTCTCTCTCTCTCTCTCTCTCTCTCTCTCTCTCTCTCACACACACACACAAACACACACACACACACACACACACACACACACACAGACACACACACATGCACGTTAGCATATACAAAAGCCTAATCACGATGAAAACGGGTTAGTTAAAACTAATGCACCCTGTTTATCGCCTTCGCGGTGAAATAAAAACGTTAAGCCCTAAGCTTCAAAGACTTTTCTCTCTGTTTCTCTGCGTCAGGGCGCCAAGCTATTCCGTCACTTTTCTTCAATTATCATGGTCGATCTGTCTCTTTAATTTTAATGTAGACTCCTGATGCCAACCCACAATTTATGAATATTGACCTTAGCACTAATTTTGCAGAGATTTTGTTTTTAAAGAAAATGAATTACTGAAATATCTTGTTACGTCATCTCTGCAGGGGTTGCCACGGGCGGTACCTGCACTTCTGGACAGACGAACCAGTGCAAGACCACGGATGTGTGTGAGGGCAATATATGTAGTAAGTGACACTGATTGATGTTTTGACGAGACTGTGCGTTCTGTGCTCTTGAAAGTCCTACGTTGGAAAGGTTTAGAAACGTTTGTAAAGATCGAATGTAAGATTGCGGAAATTCTTCATCCTGAATCATTTGGGAATAATCATAACAGACATTGGTCCTGTTATTGGGCAAAATTAGGTTGCTGATTACGTACAGATATCAATTTTTGATTCTATTTTGGATTGTCTGCTCCTCTTTGCTGCCTTATCAGATGATTTCTTTTTTAAACGAGACACAACCTATGCACTTAAAGGGTTGGTATATCATATTGGAAGTTTAATAATAATTTATTGAAAGATAACAACTTTGTTGAAATACTATACTGGCATTAAACTTCTCAAAACGTGATATTTGTTTTTGTTTCAAAGTATATATATATTTTTTAACCTTGATGTCACATTTTGATACCGGTTTCTGAGAATGATCAACTTACTAATGACATCGTCGTAAATAAACTCAGGAATGCACATTCTTCTCCTTCGAATTCACCAGTTATCCCACTCACAACCCCTATGTACTGAACAACGATAACTAAGCGTCTAAATTAAACAGACTAGGAGAGAACCTCGATCAGCAACACACTCTCTCCCTATATATTACACTCAAATGGCTCGGCCTGGCCTGTCCATATAACCCGCTAAGTCTGAGGCCTCAATGATTTAAATTTAGCTGTAAACTGGAGATCAAATCAGAAACAGTCAGATGTCAAACGGGGTCTAATGGGTTTGCCACGTTTATACTTGACCTGGCGTTTACGTTCACACATTGTATGTGTCGTGACGGCCGGTCCAATTTCCATATTTGCAATTAGTTGTGCTCAACTGAAAAACAGCTTTCTATTGCCCATTCTAAGGTTGCAACACACACACACACACACACACACACACACACACACACACACACACACACACACACACACACACACACACACGTGCACATTAACATATACAAAGAGTCTTATAACGATGAGAACACGTTAGCTAAAACTGTTGCACCCTGTTTATCGCCCTCGCGGTGAAAAAACACAACTATAAGCCCTAAGCGTTAAACACTTGTCTCTCTGTTTCTCTCCGTCAATTCGCCAAGCTATTCCGGCACTTCTCTTGAATTACCACGGTCGATCTGTCTCTTTAACTGTAATGCAGTCTCTTGATGCCAACACATAATTTAGGAATATTGACCTTAGGGCTAAATGTGCTGAGATTTATTTTAAATGAAAAAGAATTACTGAAATATCTTGTTACGTCATCTCTGCAGGGGTTGCCACGGGCGGTACCTGCACTTCTGGACAAGCGAACCAGTGCAAGACCACGGATGTGTGTGAGGGCACTACATGCCGTAAGTGACACTGATTGATGTTTTGACGAGACTGTGCGTGCTGTGCTCTTGAAAATACAATCCAGACCAGAAAGGTGACTGCCAAGCGTGTAAAAAGCAAAGAAGTACCGAACGATTAAGAAACACGCTTAGAAAAGACGGGGAGAACACAATTTATTAATATTTCGGGTAAATACCCTTTGTCAAAATAGACAAACAAACAGAGAAATCAGCCGCTACTTATCTTCTTTCGTAGAAGAGATGTGGCAACTGAAGGAGGTGACGTAAAATAAAGGAAAATGAAAAACAAAAGTGCGGAAAAAGTAAATATGACATCAACGAAAAAACTCATAAGAGAGAGACTCGGAGAGAAACAGAACACGAGAGACAAGAGTGTTTGTAACCGCGTGCAGGAGCGAGCAAAAGTGAAAGCGTGTGTGTGAGGTCAGAGAGAGAGAGAGAGAGAGAGAGAGAGAGAGAGAGAGAGAGGAAGAGAGAGAGGAAGAGAGAGAGAAATAGAGAGAGAAATAGAGAGAGAGAGAGAGACAGAGAGAGGGAGAGGGAGAGAGAGAAGAGAGAGAACGGGGAGTACCCTTGGGAACGAAGTAGGCTGAGTGTCTAATACACAAAGCCTGCTAAACACCAACCCGAAGGCAAACTTTATATCACCTTCAAGTTGAGGACTACCTCGGGGAAAAACGGGAGGACCCCGGGGAAAAAACCCAGCATTTAGCATGTTACACAACAAGTAAGAAGGCATTGAAACAAAGCAAATAATCAATTCAGTAAGAGAATATCGGTATAAGTGGAGAGTAGGTAGTTGTGAAACCGTCTTCAAGAGTAACTCAAAAAACGTTTTTTTTTAAATAAAAAAAAAGGTTGCGGATGGGGGGGGGGGGGGGGGGAAGAGAGAGAGAGAGAGAGAGAGAGAGAGAGAGAGAGAGAGACGGGGGCGTAAGGGGCGGGGAGGGGGAGGGGGAGAGGAAGAAGTGGCAGAAAGGTAAGGGAAAAAGCCTAAAGGGAGAAAGAGGGAGAGAGATAGAGCAGAGTAGGTGGGGGGGGGGGGAGGCCCGAAGAAGTAGAGAGAGAAAGAGAGAGAGAGAGAGAGAGAGAGAGAGAGAGAGAGAGAGAGAGAGAGAGAGAGAGAGAGAGAGAGAAAGGGAAGAAAAAGGACAAAGGGGAGAGGCTGGGGGGGTGAAAAGAGACAACCAGCCAGAGCCATCAGCCCCACCCAACAAGCACCCACCAGCCAACAGAAAAATGCACAGGTACGCAACAAGGCGACCACATACATCCCCAAGGGATGCACACGATCTCCCCGCCCCACACCCGCGCGGGCCGGCGACCGGGCGCCCGACAGGCAAGGGTAAGGGATCCAACCGATCGTACGTCCGGCGCTGAAAAAGTTTGTGAGTGCTCTTGAAAGTCCGACTTTGAAAGCTTTAGAAATATTTGAAAAGATCGCGTGTAAGCGTGCGGAAAGTCTTCATCCCGAATCATTTGGAAATACTCACAACAGACGTTGAACCTGTTATTGGCAAAATGAGGTTGCTGCTTAAGGCTTCCCTACACGGAGAAATGAAATGCACAAGAAACGAAACATTTTCATTGCATCGAAATACCTTCTCCGCACACGCAGAAACGCGGTGAAAATTAATTTCGCTTGGTACAGGGGAAGTAACTCTTCACTTACACATGCTCTGGTTTGTATCGGTGGATATCGTGTCATATTTCTGACTACTGACGCTTAAGAACTAAACATATACGACATGTGTGCCTTCACTTACACAATTGAAGTGAATTGCAGACCATATCGAATAAACGTAAGCGCTTTTGAATGCGTAAACAGGGCTGGTTCAAGTGAATCGAGGATGCCGCCGTCTTCAAGCGATAGCCGCCATCTTGTAGGCGGCTTCGCAGAGCAGCCGATGAAAGTGGGGATTCAGAAAACTGACCTAAAATCATATTTTGGTGGTACTTTAGTGATGATACTTGATAGATTCCATTTCGAAAATGATTTCTCCGCTTAAATCTTACAGAATCGTGCGTCACATCACGCAATTCTAGCCATAATAGACCTGACTCCACGGTCATCGCTTTACCGTTGCTATCTTCAGTGTGTGGGCTTGAATGACGTCAGATTGGGGTGTGACAGAGCGGACGACGCTGATTGGGCGACGGTCGAAATGTTTCGGCGAAATTTTTCGCAAATAGAGTCAAGTTCTATTTCGTGAAATGTGTCGTTTCGCATTTCGTGAAACGGTGAAATGTTGGAAAAATGTCTGAAATGCGGACATTTCGACGAAATGTTTCGTTTCGTTTCTCCGTCTGAGGAAGCCTTTACGTACAGATAACCGTTTATGATGCAATTTGGGATCGTCTGATCCTCTCTGCTGCCGCCTTGTCAGATGAGACAATTATTGAAACGAGACACAACCTATATATTTTAAGGGTGGGGATATCATATTGAAAGTTTAATGATAGATTTTGTAAAGATAAAAACTTTGTTGAAATACTATACTGGCATTACACTTCTCAAAACGTGAATATTTGTTGGTTTTAAAGTATATATATATATTTTAAATCTTGATGTCACATTATGATACCGGTTTCTGAGAATGAGCCACTTACTAATGACATCGTCGTAAATTAGCTCAAGAATGCGCATTGTTCTCATTCGAATTCACCAGTTATTCCAGTCAGAATACTTATGGACTGAATAACGATAACTAAGCGTCTAAAATGAAACAGACTAGGAGAGAACGTTGATCAGCAACACAATCTCTCCATATACATTACACTCAAATGGCCTGGCCTGTCCACATAACCCGCTAAGTCAGAGGCCTGAAAGATTTCATCTTAGCTGTTAACTGGAGATCCAATCAGAAACACTCAGACTTGAAAATGGTGTCTGATGGGCGTGTTGTGTTTAAGATTGACATGGCGTTTACGAGCATACATTGTATGTGTCTTGACGCCACGTTCTATTTACATATTTGAAAATAGTTGTGCTTAACCTAAAAGCAACATTGTAGTGCTCAAGTTTCCACACACACACACACACACACACACACACACACACACACACACACACACACACACACACACACACACACACACACACGCACTCACAAAGACACACACACACATACGCACACACTCACACACATTATCTCTCTCTCTCTTTCTCTCTCTCTCTCTCTCTCTCTCTCTCTCTCTCTCTCTCTCTCTCTCTCTCTCTCTCTCTCTCTCTCTCTCTCTCTCTCTCTTGTATGTCATTCTTTTAAACTCCGTAGCAGCATGCTTGTATGATTCCACGTGCAAACTGTGATTCTTACTCCGACCTGGTCTGTGTAGTACACGGCTGTGGCCTGGATTGGATACCGCATTTTACATGTAGGTCAAAAGTGGCTATTATGTGCTGGCGTAGATCGAATGGAAATGTGTGTGTGTGTGTGTGTGTGTGTGTGTGTGTGTGTGTGTGTGTGTGTGTGTGTGTGTGTGTGTGTGTGTGTGTGTGTTGATATAAACATCGCCTTATGGCCTTTATATACACCTGAATTATAAATTATGTAATGTCTCACTCCATTGTATGGACAATTTGTCTGAACAATAAACTGTCTGAGTCTGAGTCTGAGTCTGAGTCTCTCTCTCTCTCTCTCTCTCTCTCTCTCTCTCTCTCTCTCTCTCTCTCTCTCAAACACACACACATACACACACATTCTCTCTCTCTCTCTCTCTCTCTCTCTCTCTCTCTCTCCCTCTCTCTCTCTCTCTCTCTCTCTCTCTCTCTCTCTCTCTCTCTCTCTCGGTAGCGCACCAAAAAAAGTTCAGAGTCAATTAGCGATGCAAAATTAGGCGATTTCGTCACTAATCAAGCTTCTACTGTTCGGATTTTACCACCAGTGTCTTGGCCTATCTACGCTGATCATAACGGTGTAAATTTGGACTTTGTGCGACCACAGACTTCTGCCATCTGACTGGTTTTCCTATATCGCCATTGAACTGAGTACGGCGATCGTCGGGGTGACTGTTAGTACAACACTGCCAGCTACGTGTACTGTGTAGTACTGTGTATTACTGTGTAGCACTGTTGTGTCAATCGAACTGTGCTAAGATGGCAGACAAAGAAGCTCTATCCGCAAATCCACTCGAGGTCTCTGGAACTACATCACCTTTAGTTACTGTCAGTGACATTCAGCGCATAATTGACAAGCAGACACAGGTGATTGACGAGAAACTGGGGTCTCTTCGTGCTGACCTTTGTGATGTGCTGACCTCTATACAGGCGATTGGCACCGACATTGCTGACTTGAAGCAACGCGCTCGCAGCCTGGATGACACCTGCAAGGAACTGACTGAGAAGCAGGAGGAGGTTTCCGAGTCTGTAGAAGACTTGCAGGAGGACATGGAAGATATGCGGAAACGCTACGAGGAAGAACTAGACAAGCTAGAGGCGTTCTCACGTAGGGACAATCTGCGACTCTTTGGAATCGTGGAAACGCCAGGCGAGACCTTCGATTCCTGTGCCACCAAAGTACTGGAATGTCTGCAGGGCACAGTGCCAAATAAAACCTGGACTGAGGACGATTTGGTACGCGCACACCGGGTGGGGAACAAACCGGACTTTGCTTCTGTAGCAGCCAACCGTGCCAGAGCCAACAACAAGCCCCGCCCCATGATCGTGAAGTTTGCGAGATGGAGGGACAAGATGGACGTCCTGACCAAGGGTCGTGCTGCACTCAAGCAAAAGGGGGTTAACGTTGCTGGCGACTTAACCAACCGGCAACACGAACAGATCAGACTGCACCGGGAGAAAGGCATGCGGGCGTACTACAAGGGGAACAAGCTGGTCGTCGCTGGACCCCTAGAGCAACGGAACTACGACACCGACAACTTCGGCCGCCGTCCTGCGACAGACAGCCTCAACAGAAGACCGGACAACCGTATCCAAGGACTCGGTGCCGCCGCAGCTACTGGTCAGCAGGTCAACGCAACACCAGCACGTGCGTCACACTCGGTACCTAAACCAGCGAAACGGCGCCGGCCACACAGTTCCCCTACAATTGAGGTCGGGGACGAATCCAGTGACCCGTGATATGTCGGCCAAGCCGCGTCTCCCACCTCAATTGCACGGGATGTGTCACCGATGCGCGCGTGTGTTGTGGATCAGCCAATAGATAGTGTGTTGTATACACTTACCTTTCTGTCATGGAATGTTGATAGACTGTGGAGCAAATTATCCGACCCAGACTTTCTACAATATGTAAGTAATTATGACATTGTGTGTTTGTTTGAAACATTTTTAGACAATGCTTTCGTCCCGCCTGACTGCTGGTCTGATTTCACGTGTTTTTCCTTACCTGCAGTCAAACTGTCACGTCAAGGAAGAAGCTCGGGAGGTGTTGTTGTGTTAGTCAAAAATGTGTATGCCAAGTTTGTTTTCCAAGTGAACATGACATGCGCTCAAAGTGTCTTTCTTAAACTTGACAGATCATTGTTTGGTACTGAATGCGATGTGCTTTTGGTCGCGTGCTATGTTCCGCCCAAGGATTCACCATTTTATAGACAATTACCGTATGACTGCTTGTTAGAAGAATTAGAACAGTGTCTTGCTAGTGCCCTCGAGCAATTTGGAGACATTCATTTCCTAATGTGTAGTGATTTTAATGGTAGAATTGGGGATTTGCAGCCTAATCCATATTTGTTTCAGCTTGATCCTGATGAAACGCTACTAACTAATACCGCTCTATTTGAACCTTCACGATTTACTGAAGATATGACTGTAAATACATTTGGAAGAAAACTATTAGATTTGTGTGCATGTTTTGAACTGATGATTTTGAATGGGTTCTGTAGCCCTGATCTGTCAAAGCACCTAACATTTATCTCACCCACTGGTTGTAGTATTAATGATTATTTTGTTGCATCTCCTGACTTTATTTGTTTGTGTGACAAACTTGAAGTTGGCGAGAGGATAGAGTCTGTGCACTTGCCGCTGGTCCTTACTGTGTCTTGTGTACGTGTATCACCCCACAACGATGTTTCTGATGATGATACGCAGTGTTTTTCTTTTGATAAGATTATCTGGGAACCTGCTAAGGCCCAAACGCTCAGCGACAGTTTAACTACTCCTGCATTCCAGGATGCTCTAGTAGCTGCTACTGCTGAGATCGATGATGATATTAATAGTGCATTAGACATTTTCACATGTGCTATCAAAGACGCTGCTAGTTGCATGACAAAACAATTTCATTCCTCCACAGGCAACACACACAAAACAAACACCGCTAGTCATCCTTGGTTTGACCAGGAATGCAGAAATGCAAAAATGCGAACGCGTAAAGCCTTACGTACATACACAAAAAATAAAACCATGGAAAATAAAGCAACGTTTGTTAATGACAGAAAACAATACAATAGATTACTTAGAGCTAAAGAAGTTAATTTTAAGAGGGAAACTGTTGACAAAATTCTTGAGTATAGACATAACTCTCAGGCATTTGGGAAGGAAATAAAGAAATGGAAAAGAAAACGTCGTTTAAGAAACAATATAACAAAGAAGCAGTGGTTTGATCACTTCTCTAGCATTCTAAATGAAAACATAGCACAGCAAGAGAATAATGATGATGTATTTTCTTCAGAAGACTCTGAGTCTGATGAAGCCATATTTCATGACCTAGATATTGACATAGAAGAAGCAGAAGTTATTGCTGCTTTAAAACATGCCAAAGCAGGAAAGGCCCCCGGGCCTGATGGAATTATAAATGAAGTTCTTAAAGTTTCCAACCCAGCTATCATCTCCTTTCTCACTAAGTATTTTAATGCTTTATTCAACAAAGGGTTGTTCCCAAGCGAATGGTCTAAAGCTATTATTTTCCCACTCCACAAGAAAGGAGATGTAAATAATCCAGATAATTATCGTGGTATTGCTCTGATTAGCTGTGTTAGTAAACTGTATACCTACATTTTGAACAGAAGGTTAACAGACTGGGCTGAGGAACACAATATTCTGTCTGAAACACAAGCCGGGTTTAGGAAATCCTATTCTACTGTGGACCATATGTTTACACTTTATGCTATTGTTCAAAAACAACTTCTACAAAATAAGAAAGTCTATGTGGCTTTTGTTGACTTTCGCAAAGCCTTCGATACTGTTAAAAGAGGTGTGCTTTGGAATATTTTACTGAAGGTTGGAGTGCACGGCAAAATGCTTTCAGCTATGAAGGCAATGTATGACTCGGTGAAATTTTGTGTTAGAGACAGCCTGAATTGTACAGCGTTTTTTGAGTGTTTCCAAGGTTTAAAACAAGGATGTTTAGCATCGCTGACATTGTTCTCCTTTTTGATTAACGAGCTTGCTGTGTACATTATTGAAAATGGTAAACATGGTTTCCAACTAAAATCCGATGCAGCAGAACTGTTTTTGTTGATGTTTGCAGATGACATTGCTTTGTTTTCATCAACCCCCAATGGCCTTCAGACTCAGCTGAACAATTTATACAAAGAAGCATCTAAACTTGGTTTGTCTGTTAACCTAGACAAGACAAAAATAATTGTGTTTCGAAATGGTGGATATTTGTCAAAATATGAAAAATGGATTTACGGGGGAACGAGGGTAGAAGTTGTCAATATGTATAAGTACCTTGGGTTAAACTTTACCACACGTTTGAGTTTAAACACATCCGTCGATGACTTAGTGACTAAGGCCAAAAAATGTGTAATCGATATTTTCTGTATGTTGAAGAAAATCAACTGCGCTAGTCCTGATGTTTTTTTCAAGCTGTTTGATGCGCAGGTTGTCCCAATTTTGTTGTATGCCTCGGAAATTTGGGGTATAAACGAGTGTGCCGAAATTGAAAGAGTCCATACATTTGCATGTAAACGTTTTCTTAATGTCAACTTCCGCACACCGAACCTGATGGTTTATGGTGAACTTGGTCGATATCCACTGTCAGTATTAACGTCAGTAAGATGTGTTTCCTACTGGCTTCGACTCTGTGCTTTACCTGTTACTAGATTTGCAAATATGGCTTATCATATGCTTAAGGATCTAGACGATAAAGGGAAAGAAACATGGGTGTCAAAGATAAAGAATTTGCTTTTTCGAAATGGGTTTGGTCATGTATGGATTTCACAAGGTGTTGGAAACAGGAATGCTTTTATAAACAAGTTTAAACAAAGGATGGTTGATTGTTCCAAACAAAACTGGTCATCGAAGCTTTCTGAGAGTGAACGTTTTACTGTGTATCGTAGTTTTAAACATACACTTGTCCAAAAAAATTATTTTGAACTGGTTAAGCCAACCTATGTCAAAAATCTATACATTAAATTTAGACTTGGCATAACTGAATTGCAAAGTAACAAACAAAGATATAGTACTCTCAATGCTGTAACGAAAGTGCGTCCATTGTGTGCCAATGCTGTGGAAGATGAAATTCACTTTATGTTTTACTGTCCATTCTAAGATAAACTGCGTGTCAAATACCTATGTAAGTTTGACCTTATGGAACTCAAAAAGAAAGAATTGTGTATCCTTGACACTACCAACCCGCAGTCTATTGCCGATTTAGCAAGATTTGTATTTCATGCATTTAAACTCCGTAGCAGCATGCTTGTATGATTCCACGTGCAAACTGTGGTTCTTACTCCGACCTGGTCTGTGTGGTACACGGCTGTGGCCTGGATTTGGATACCGCATTTTACATGTAGGTCAAAAGTGGCTATTATGTGCTGGCGTAGATCGAATGGAAATGTGTGTGTGTGTGTGTGTTGTTATAAACATCGCCTTATGGCTTTTATATACACCTGAATTATAAATTATGTAATGTCTCACTCCATTGTATG
>BTPG01000006.1:2217880-2230380 GCA_036245525.1 Semisulcospira habei | reverse complement strand
CTGTGCGTCTCGCGCGTTGGGTAAAGAAAAGAAAGTGCGCCACGAGGGCAGCCCTATTTATAGACGCATGCTAGCTAGTCAATAACGCCAGTGGCATTGGCACTGAAATCATGGTTGGAGGCCAAAAACTGGAAACAGTTAAGAAATTCAAATACTTAGGAGCCATTGTGACAGATGAGGGATCAAAACCAGAAATACTGTCCGGGATTGCGCAGACAACAACAGCACTGACAAGATTGAAGACCATATGGAAGGACAGAAACATCACACTCTGCTCCAAGATAAGACTGATGCGCTCCTTAGTCATCTCAGTGTTCTTGTTTGCCTGCGAGTCATGAACCCTCACAGCAGACCTTGAAAGGAGGATACAAGCTACTGAAATGAGATGTTTTCGAAGGCTGCTTGGCATTTCATACAGAGATCATATCACAAACGAGGAAGTGGGAACCAGAATCGGGCAAGCCATCGGGCCCTATGAAGACTTATTAGCCATTGTGAGAAAACGCAAACTGAAGTGGTATGGGCATGTCACGCGTTCAGCAGGGATTGCCAAAACAATCCTGCAAGGCACTGTGCAAGGAGGACGAAGGAGAGGAAGACGGAGGAAAAGATGGGAGGACAATATCTCAGAGTGGACAGGACTGAAGCTGGGCGATACGCTGAGAATGGCGGAGAACAGAGAGGAATGGAGGGAGCTGGTTGCCAAGTCATCGGTGGTGCCCCAACGGTCGGCAAGACTATGGGATACAGACAGACAGACAGACAGACAGACAGACAGATAGACAGATAGACAGATAGATAGCTAGCTAGCTAGCTAGCTAGTCCCGCCGTCTCCGCGTCGGTGCTAAAGTCCACGGGGGTCTGGTATAGTAAAAATGGCCGATCTGTCTGATAATGTTGGTAAACTTCGAATCAATGCAGCAGATAAGGTAACTACTGGGGTAGCCAAGGACGTTATAATGGCCGAAACATGTGGAACCAGATTTTACATTCCACTTGAGTTTGAAATCCTCACAGCACACTTGCCTTATTATCAAGGGGCACTGAATGACCGTCTGAGCTTTGAACTAACTTTCAATGACTACTCCAAAGTTATTAAATCATCTGCCACAGATGCAACATATAAGATCTCTAACATTTCTTTGGAATATGAAATTGTCACACATACTGAACTAGCCAGACTCATTCAAAATCAGTACCAGTCAAGACTTCCAATTTATTATGACAGGGTGATTAGACATAGTTTAATACCCAAAGACAAGAGTGACCCAATGTGGAACATAAACTTGAACACGCCTGCCAGGTCACTGAAAGGTATTCTTATGTTGTTTGTTGAACCGGTGAGTCCATACAAAAGGGATTCAGAAAAATTCTACAATCCTAAGATTACACATTTGTCCTGTACAATTGAAGGCTGTCCTAATCAAGTGTATGCTTCAGGTTTGTTACCTTATCAACACTACGATGAGATCAGAAAGTTTTTTGCGGGTGGAAGGATTAGAGATAAACCTGCAAACATTGTGTGCAAAGATCTACATCTGTATGTTGTTAGGATCGGACAATACCTTACAAATAAGTATGCTCTTTGGCTAGACCTTCGTAGCACAGATGATGATTACCTTCATGGGTCAGGTCGAACTGTTGAGAACGGCAGTGATGGAATTACAATCCAGATACAAAAAAAGGTTGAAAAAGCCGAAGCAATAAATATATATTTGTATTTGATTTATGATGCACAACTCAATATACAAGACAGTAGACTGAGTGGACACATATATTAAAATTATATTGTGTATTAAAATGAACCGTAGCTTAATGACACTTGACCCACACTGTGGATTGTTTTGTGGCGCCACAGGGTGTGGGAAAACTGAATTTGTTCTTAACCTATTACAAACAAGATACATCCACCATTTTGAAAACATTGTAATATTTCGTCCTACAATCAAACACAACAAAGCTTATCACAACCGTTTATTCATTTGGACTGACAACAACATTTACTTAGTTGACCCTGAAAAGAAACTGAATGACTACCTACAATATTTTTACAAGCAATTTGAAGGACAGTCAACATTGTTTATTGTTGATGACTGCTCAGCAGAGAAAGACATTGTCAAAAAGAGAAACACATTAGCAGAACTTGCTTTCAGTGGTAGACACGCAAACATCAGTGTATGGATTCTCACTCAAAAATATAATGCTGTACTGAAAGATTTTCGAGAACAGTTAAAGTTTATCTGTTTGTTTTACTGCAAGGATCGTGACAGCTTTGTAGACTGTCTCAGAGAGAATGATGTCATCCCAAATAAACATGAACGAGATGATGTGAAAAATAAACTGAAATCAACTAAGCATCTAAAGCTCATTTTAAAGACAGATCAGCCCACAGGGTATGGGTTAGTAAATTATTTTTTTTTTTTTTTTTTTTTTTTTTTTAATAACAATATAAATGAACCCTGATGAAATCTTTCTATTGAATGATATCAATGCTGTAGAGAACAAAGACTTAGACTCGAAAAAACAGCATCTTTTGTCTGTAATTGTCTCAGGCAAATTAAAGACTTATCTCGGAAAACAATACATGACAGAAGACATAGAATCTCTCACGGCTGACGAACTAATCAAGCTTCATTCTAAATATGAAAACCACATCGCTTCACTAATGACTCGTGATTTGAGTCGATCTCTAGTATGTCTATACACAAAAACAGTGAGTCACTTTCTACCTGTGGATAGTGACAGTCTTTCACACGACCTTGAAAGCAATCCTATTGTTTCAAGTTCAATTGGCAAATTAGTATGCGTCATGTTTTACAAGTTTGGAAATTACCTTGCACCTGTTGTAACATTGCTTGTTACCGGGAGTCATATTGATTTTTCGAAAATACATTTTACTGCAGAAGAAAATGGACGAAACCCAGATGACTCCACAACTGAACCCCGACCCTGTTTTGACACAGGTTCAAACTGTGACTAAGGCTAAAAGTCCAGGCCGCGTTGATGCAGGAAAAAGATTAGCCGAATGGAACAGGCAGAAAAAATACAGCTTCAAGCACAAACAGAAAAGACTCATGTAACTGACCCACCGTCAACACCGTCAGGACCGTTATCACTGTCACTACCATCAGGATCAACACACCCTCATCAAAGTGAGAGACAAACAACTAAGTCTGACCCTGACCCTGACCCTCAAACAACAAAATATATAATTGTCGGATTTGTTGTCGGATTTGGTTACGTAGCTTATCAATTATACAAAAAATACAAACCACAGACTCGTACAGTGACCAAAAAATCAGACACTCCAAAAACAAAACCAGAAGTCGCCACATTACCAGTAACACCCAAAGCCATTGACCCCTTTTATATGCAGTAAATAAAAATATTATTTTAATTTTTCTTGCCTAAGAAATGAATGACACAAAGAACATAATAAACCTTGTCTATCACTCTGCCGTAATCAGCGGATTAGCAGTAGCTTATTCTATGCTAGGAAAAAGTCTACTCAAAATGAAATCAGCAGACCTGAGTAGATTAGATTTTGAAGACAGCGCTAAGCTAATTGTAGTTGTAACAGCGTCGATTGCGACAAAAGATTTTCTTGTCAAGCAGGGAATTATTCCCGAAAATGTTTCTATGTAAATAAAATAAATATGGCGACGATAGCTATTATGATTGGTGGGGCAGTTGTTAACGCCCTCACCTTCAGTGGCTCTAATTATCTCTTTTCTAAAATGGGTAGAGAGGAATCTGCAGAAGAATTGAAGCGTCATAATGAAGCGTCAGAAAAATTAGCACAGGCAGAACAGGCGTATGAAAAGAACAGAATTGAGAAACTTGATTTCATCAATGAAAAACTGAGGCTAGAAGGTCACGCACAACATACGTTTTCAAATACAGATGAAGCAATCAGGGAATATTTTCTTGTCACGGGTGAAGACATGTCTATACCGAAACCAAAACTAAGTGACTATTACAAACCAAGCTCACAACAAAGAAACGGGGAGATAATCTTTGTTCTAGTGGGAATGACATTTGTTTATTTTACTGGACTTTATATTGCTAGAAAAAATGGCAGCCGAAAATAAACTATCGAAAATATATTACTCCCCATCAGGGTATTGGAAAGGAGCAACAGCTATTCAGAAATTACATGCCGCTGTTGGCGGAGATATAACACTCAATCAAGTCAAACAATGGTTACAGAGACAGGCAATTTGGCAGATATATCTCCCTGCTCCAAGAAAGATATCTAGACCTCATTTTGAGAACACATCACCAAATGACACACACCAAATGGACCTCCTGTTCCTACCACATGACACAATAAGAAAGAAACGATACAAGTACGCACTGACTGTTGTAGACATTGGTTCAAGGTATAAAGACGCTGAACCCATATCTGACAAAACAGCTACCACAGTTGCTACAGCATTATCAAAAATATATGTTCGAGGCCCTTTAAGATACCCCAGACTAGTGCAAGTTGATGACGGATCTGAATTTAAGGGCGCAGTTAATCAGTTATTTGCGAAGCATGGCGTACTGGTCAGACGAGGCATTCCAGGTGTGCACAGATCACAGGCAATTGTAGAGAACTTTAACGAACAGTTATCAGAAAGACTTTTCAGTTACCAGTATTCAAAGGAACTCATGCATGACACACGTAACACTGAGTGGGTAAGGAGATTACCACATGTGATAAAAGCAATGAACAATGAAGGACACCCAAAGCCTGCTGATGCTATTAAATTGAAAACAATTACAGAGCCAAAAACAAGACCAACCCCAACCCCCACACCAGCAGACACAAGTTTATTTACTAAACAGGTGAGATATTTATATCAACCAGGGGAAGCTGAGAACGACGTGAAGCGCAGGGCAACAGACCCCATCTGGTCAACGTCTGTACACAATATAAAAAAATAATTCCTGGTGCTGACGCAACAATATATTATCTGTATGACCCTGCACCCCAGAGGGCATTTGTCAGAGAAGAATTACAGATTATTCCCCCAGACACCGTTACTCATTTCAGTAACTAACTCATTAATTAATTCATCAACCAGTTCATCGGCTATGTCTTCAGATAACTTGAGCCTGTAATGGCCTGGTGCATAAGCTTTTTCTTTACTATGAAACACACGTTTTGTGTCCCCAACTGCAAGTGACTTTTTGTGTGTTTGGATCATTTCAAGATTGTGTTTGTTTGATCTCAGTGACTTGTTTGGATAATCAGGCATTAATGCACCATCTAACACTTGCTTGTAATGTTCATGACGAATGTCTTTATTTTTTATTGCTGTTTTTTTTTTTATTCCTTTGGCTTTCGACTGACTGCATTTCTGATGCAGTATAGAATACATTTTGGATCTCAGTCCAACATACTCAACTATTGGCACACCATTTAGTTCATCTTTAAACTTCCCAGGCACTTTCTTATTTTGTGTGCTAAACAGTGGATGGTCTTTAGGGTAGTCAGACATGTCATACATGTGTAACTCTGTTTTCATGTCTTCATAAAAGTCTTCAGTAGGCACGTCTATGATCATAGAGTCAGTGTCAGTGTATAGCAGACGACAGTCAGGATATTTTGGTTTGAAGTAATCATAATAAAATTCAAGCATCAACAGTTTTGACAACTCAAGAATTGCCATACCAATGAATACTGGCTTGTCCAGTTTAACAATCTTTTTTTTGAGTGACACAGCATACAATGATGAATGAAACTCTTTGTACCCTGTGTACTGCGGCTTACCTGTAAGTTTAATTGCACCTGATTCAGTTGTGACCAGTCTCACATCTTTGCGGTGATGAGGATTTTCCATTGTCTTGCCAAAACAGGCATTGTTCATAAGCTTAAAGAAGTCTTTGTCAAATGCAGTGTTGCCGTCTCTGGCACGAAGGGTTGTGTTCTTCATTATGTAATCTTTCATGAAAGCACTCTGATCAAATTGAATTCCTCTGTGAACTTTCTTTAGTACTAACCCATGTCTGATGTAAAACTGTAACAATCGATAGTGACAAACGTAATTGAATTTGTCATTCAGATTCGGTACAAGTTTGGTGTCTTCTTTTTTCCCTGACATACTCATTTTCTCAACAGCTAATGGATAATCATTATGGTAATCATGTAGGTGGTGTGGATACTCCAGGTCGACTTCAAAGATCCAACCCTTCGCGTCGTTTCGGTCAAGATTCATAATATTGTTAGTTAACCCTGACTCTGTTACGTCATACTGTGACAAATCATACAGACAAAAGTTTTTCAAGGGCAATAACTCACACATTGCGAACCCATACAAATTGATCGAATCTAAGTACAGGATATAATTATATGGTCTTGAGGGGTCAAACCCAAGGTCACCATGTCCGTCCTGATATTTGTTGTTGGCCTTGGCATAATTGTTCGCTGCAATACTAATCCCTCCCCTCAATCCACGTTCCACCATTTCACCCATCGTACGATCAGACAACAGGTCTATAGATATCTTACTGGATTTCAAAAATGCATCCCATGTCATGCCAGGACTAGTTATGTAACAGGCATGGTCAAGCTTGTAGTGTAACAAACCCTTTTCACGGTAACTTTCAAATACGTCTGCTAGCAAACAAACGTCTGCTTTCAAGTACTGGTCATGGTAGTCACCAATTGTCTGACACCCCAACTTCCCCCACGCATCAAGTGTGTGTTGATATTCAGAGTCAGAAATATCTTTACCAGTTAGTGTGGAATAAAATTTCTCTTTTGGTGGCAGTCTTGTTTCTTCAAACACAACCCAGTGATCAATGTACTCATACGGATAGACACCTTTCTTAATCAAGTCTGGTTCAAAATATTTACTCGTTATTGGATACTCAGTCAGTCCTTCTGCAAGACTAGCCAACCCTAAAGACAAATGTTGCATGGAGTCATAAAATGCTAATTTGTTGTCCAATCTAAAAGTCAAGTACTTCTCAGTTGTCTGGGCAATACAACTAATTTTTTTGTAAGATTCATCTACAGCCTGCATGATAATGTGTGAATCATACCCTTTGAGATTGTGGAAAAAGATTGGTAACTTATATGTCTTAGGATCTGTTTTTAATAACAAGTTACAATTGTTATGTGCAGCGCCTCTGTAACGTCCAGTTATGTGATCATGGTCACGAACTTTATCACCCTGAAGGGGTTGTTCACAAACCCAACACATCTCAGCTGTATCAAATTTCAGTTTGTCTTCTTCTGTCATCACCAAAGGCATCTGACATGTTGTGAGATACTGTACTACCTGACTATACAGATGTCTCATTTCTGTTAAAAACACCCCACCCGGTTCTGCCTTGGGGGACTTGGGTGGGGTTAGGTATTTTTTAGTTCCCAGGGTCACCCTGGTCAGCCCCACAGGGTGGGTTTTTCTCTCTATTCTGGGGCATGTGTTTCTGTCTACCCTTTGTCCATTCACCTGTATTTGCCTTTTTAAAACTCTCCCTACTGTCTGCACTGCCTGTAGCTCTTGATATTGGATGTGTGTTGCTAAATGGTCTTAGCTTTATTTAGGCCCCATGTTGTAGGTTTATTTAACGTATTTGACCGGCTGGCGACATACATTCAATTTTCTGTTTAGTTTTTTTTTCACAAGCAGTGCAGGCACGTCCTGAGAAAGCCTTGTTGCTGTCGGGACGTTAAGCAATGTACAATCAATCAATCAATCTGTTAAAAACAGACATGCTGCATTTTCACCCCTGTAGATAACAGGTTTTGAATGCTGACCGTCTGACCTAACAATAATGTATCCAAAAGAACACACCACTTGGTCACTTAGTTTTATAGTCTTTGGTAATGACTCTGGAACAGGACCTTCATACGGAACAACTAATGATTCAAAATCAGCGTACACTACAAACGGCAGCTTTTGTTGATTCCCATAGTTCTTAAAATACACTTGACTACCAGGATCTGGATACTTAAGTACAGTCTGTATGTCATCAGCTGATCTACAATGTAGGATGTGTTTGTGCGCTACTGAAATAGAGGAGAATCTTTGTAAACATTTTTTACAAACTTCCTGTTTGCCATTGTGTTTTGTTGTATGTCCATGAATTAGACGTGACATATTTCTGATAATTGTGTAGTGAAAGTTATCACCGGCAGGGCCGATTAGCAACATGTCAACATGCTTATCTTCTGACTGACCATATGTTGGGGCAATTGGGGACACTCTAATTGGTTGTAACTTGTTCTCTGATTCATTATCCCACACATACACATTTACAGATATACCAGGATTTAGTTTTTCAAACAAGTCTATGTCCTCTATTTTAACAGGGAACTCAATGCCACTAAAATCGAGTTCATTTACAAATTTGGTGTAGTTAGATACACATTCAGGTTTTGACTTTATAAAGTGTAGTTTAGCAAGCACACACCACATGAAACAATGGTTGTCATTGTTCTGTATGTTGATGACAGCCTTTTTGTTTGCAACCTCTGTTGGCAGTGGCAACCATGATTTGCCTAATATAAGATGATACCTTGACTGCTTCAATTGTAGTTCATGTACATGTCCTTCGTGCCAACCAGACCCCTTCATTTTTGCACTGTCAATTGCCTGGAGGAAGTCAGGTAATAGTCTGTCTCTAAACACGTTCTCTAATTCTCTTCTTGTGTTAACTGTGTGTTGTCTTGTTGAGATATACAATACAATCACTTCACCATCCACTCTAGTAAATTCTATTTTTGCAACAATCTGAATTTTCACACTGCCTGTAAGAAGATTATCTTGTATGACAGAAAAAGAGTTTTCTATTGATTCATAGACATTGTTAGTATTAGATATAGGCAAGTTTGTTGTGTGAAACACGTTTCTTAAACTTGATGAGCCAGGGTTTTGAACATTGTCTGTCATTTTTATTTGTCCAACAAAATAATAAATGAAAAAATATTACCGCTGGCTCACCTTGTGTAATACCACTTTATTAACTGTAACACTGTCAATATAAACATTTAGTTTGCGTAGTTGTTTAAATATGCTATAACAAACTTCCCCTAACCAACCATAGTTGGTATCATCAACTTTAAAAGTAGGTGTCTTTAAATCAACTGTCATGCGCTCTACATTTGGATGCTCATCGACATAATCCAAAGTCACACTATATGTAGCATATATTTCTGATGGTGCTGAAAGACTTATGTTAGTCTGTTTGGGTGATATTAAGTCAGTAAAGTGTATAACATCTTTGAAGCAGTGTGAGATATCAAGCACCTGTCTGATTTGTCCGTCTGCCATTTTTATTAGACAAACAAAAGAATAAATTGTTATCAAGCAAAATCATGTTTTCTAGGAATTTACACTGAACAGTAACTTTTTACGTTTGCACCACTCCAGCAATATTGCCAATAGTTTTTGAGTTTACCCCAGACAAGACTTGCCCTGTACTATATTATCTCTCTCAGTGGGCTTATTAATATCATGATTCACAGATTTCAGTTGTGGTGTCATATACAATAACCCTGTCCTTTAAAGCAAACATACCTGACACAGTATCGACAGTTATTGGTTTTGCAGTAAATTATAAATCACACACCCTGGCCAAGTGAGAGCCAAATGAAACATCTAGACAGTAACATAGACATTAACTTGTTAATTTTACCCATGACTTGAGCACCAGAAAAGGAAGAAATCACCCATGTTCAATAACAAAATTTTGCAGATTACATTTTCCTTTGTTTGAGTACAGGTTTATACAAGGGAAGTAATTTTGTAAAAATTTCAGCAAGACAAAAAAAGTTACTTCCCTTGCTCTATTAAATTATGCTTTAATTCTTGACTAAAGTACATATTTTGTCAAAAGTAAATAACAAAATGTGCAAATAATTACAATAGATAATAGAATAAAGATGTTGTTATTTGATTTTGTTAAAACAATGAGTGATTTATTTTTTAACAAAACCAAATTATACATTATTTTGTAATTACTTTTGTCACTTTAACACCTGCTTAAATGTTTTTACAAGTGCATGCACACACTCGCTAATAGCCGTGTTTTTAGGTTATTGACTCAAAAATAATGGTATAGATAGACTTCAAATGGCTTTTTTCTAAAAGCCTGAGGCTAACTAGCGTGGATTATGTACTTGAGTGATTTGGATGAGGGCTCCCAAGTCTCAGTCACAGTGGGTTTACCCGCATGTGTGTGTGTGTGACTAGACTGATTTCCGCGGTGCTAACAGGCAGGTGTTCGTGAATCATTGCTGGTAAACAAGATGTCAGCTTTTCTATGTTACTGTGCACTGGATTAAAGAGACAGGTACGTAATAGCACATCTATATAGACTTTTAAATCGGGCCTCTCTCTGTGTGGGGTGACTATGAGACATGTTTGTTACCTACAGATGGTACCAAGGGTAACAACACATACATTAGTAAGCAGAGGACAGGCCCATTCAGCCAAACAAAAGAGCGACGACATTATCACTTGAATATTATGTCAAAAATAATATTCATATATCTTGGAGCCTCCATGAGTTCGGCAGAGTATTCGAAACTGAATTGTTAATCTGTCAAAAGCATGTCGCCAAGTTTCAAAACTTACTCATAATGAGGGCCCTGAGAGTACAGCTGACTGAATTGTTGTACAATAGAGTCAAGCCCGGGAGCCCAGGGGCTCTTGAAGATCTGTTGTTTATGTACTCAGTCGGGTGTCTGTATAAAGCAGAGAGTAATGTGTCTATTTTCAGCTTGAAAGCGTAGTTACAATCTAAACCATGTACACCACCCACCAGTGCGTGAACTTGAATAAAAGTTATCATCGTCTCACGCCGGGTGTTTCAATGGCTCGCGTCAGTATGCACCCAGAATAAAAATCTTAAAATAATATTGCACTGGCGTGAGGCCTTACTTACAAACCTTGTGTTTTTGACGTCTGGTGTCATGTATGCGTGTGCGTGCGTGTGTTAGTGTGTGTGTACGGGTATGTTTATTCATGTGTTTGTGTGTGTGTTTGTGTGTGTGTGTATGTATGTGTGTGTGCAACTTGGTATTGTTTTAGTGTGTCAGTGTGTATGTATGTGTGTATTTATGTATCAGACATACTCAGCCATGCAAACAGAACCTTAGAATGAACCAGTAACTCAATGTTAAACAAGCCTCTCAAACCTACTCATAATGAGAAATCAAACACTACAAATAACTCAAAATGTTGTAGAACGGGGCTCATGTGACTCTATTTACTCAGAACAAGCCTTTATGTTGGTGAAGCTCTATTCAGTCACACCGGGCCGGTGTACAATTTCTAAAGGTCTTTTCAACATGGTCTGTGAATGGGCGCCCTGAAAGCATGTCCTCACATTGAAAGAGGCTTGTCATTGAATCTTGTCATGCGTGAACTGAAATGTTATGTGTGGGACAGAGCATGTGAGTTCGGAAATCGACTCTGGCAGTATTGAGAGACAATAGAGAGTAATTTTCTAATTATTGAGGTGTGTAAAAGTCATTAGTCTCTTTAACCGAGTGCACTATCAGGATTTTGGTTTGATTTGAGAGAAACGGCTGTGTGTACGTTAAGGACTTTAATTAGTTAATTAATTAAGATCATTAGGTATTAACAGAGACAATAGTTATAGAGAAAGACAATAGGAGACCCGTAAGATAATTAGATCAAAAAGGCCGCATCAGTCATGCTCATCACTTTTTTAAAATCAAAGGGTTGATTCAAAAATAACGGGGGTGTAATGGGGGGTAAAAAATATGATATTTAAAATGATGTAAATTAATGACTGATGCGGCTTTATTGAATTCATTGTCTTTCGGGTCTCCTATTGTCTTTCTCTCACACACACTAACACACACTAACACACATACAAACACACATACACACACACATACTCTCCCACACACACACTAAGACACACATGCACACATATACTCTCTCTCTCTCTCTCTCTCTCTCTCTCTCTCTCTCTCTCTCTCTCTCTCTCTCTCTCTCTCTCTCTCTCTCTCGCTCTCTCTCTCTCACACACACACACACACACACACATACAGACACACACACACACACATTCTCTCTCTCTCTCTCTCTCTCTCTCTCTCTCTCTCTCTCTCTCTCTCTCTCTCTCTCTGAACATCCCTCACCCGGGTCTGCCCTGGGGGACTTGGGTGGGGTTAGGTATTTTTCAGTTCCCAGGGTCACCCTGGTCAGCCCCACAGGGTGGGTTTTTCTCTCTATTCTGGGGCATGTGTTTCTGTCTACCCTTTGTCCATTCACCTGTATTTGCCTTTTTAAAACTCTCCCTACTGTCCGCACTGCCTGTAGCTCTTGATATTGGATGTGTTTTGCTAAATGGTCTTAGCTTTATTTAGCCCCTTGTGTTAGGTTTATTTAGCGTATTTGACCGGCTGGCGACATACATTCAATGTTCTGTTTATTTTTTTTTTTCACAAGCAGTGCAGGCACGTCCTGAGAAAGCCTTGTTGCTGTCGGGACGTTAAGCAATGTACAATCAATCAATCAATCTCT
>BTPG01000006.1:2187880-2212880 GCA_036245525.1 Semisulcospira habei | reverse complement strand
CGGTCTTTGTCGATCTTCCTATCGTTCCGCGAGCGCTAGTGACTGATTTTCAGAATTCATGATCTTCAGTAGAATTTATCTCTTACTGATTTTGCAAGATTTTATACCTGTTTTATCATAAGGTTACGAGCTAGTTCATCAGACGTGACCCCCCACCCGGGTCTGCCCTGGGGGACTTGGGTGGGGTTAGGTATTTTTTAGTTCCCAGGGTCACCCTGGTCAGCCCCACAGGGTGGGTTTTTCTCTCTATTCTGGGGCATGTGTTTCTGTCTACCCTTTGTCCATTCACCTGTATTTGCCTTTTTAAAACTCTCCCTACTGTCTACACCACCCGGGTCTGCCCTGGGGGACTTGGGTGGGGTTAGGTATTTTTTAGTTCCCAGGGTCACCCTTGTCAGCCCCACAGGGTGGGTTTTTCTCTCTATTCTGGGGCATGTGTTTCTGTCTACCCTTTGTCCATTCACCTGAATTTGCCTTTTTAAAACTCTCCCTACTGTCTGCACTGCCTGTAGCTCTTGATATTGGATGTGTGTTGCTAAATGGTCTTAGCTTTATTTAGGCCCCATGTTTTAGGTTTATTTAACGTATTTGACCAGCTGGCGACATACATTCAATTTTCTGTTTATTTTTTTTTCACAAGCAGTGCAGGCACGTCCTGAGAAAGCCTTGTTGCTGTCGGGACGTTAAGCAATGTACAATGTACAATGAAGTCATCAGACGTGACACGTTTTTGTCACCGAGTCGAACAAGCCACGCCCCCAGCACGATCGTTACTCGGGGTCAGGGTAGCAGGTCAAGCGGAACCCTCATTGATTTTGACAGCATAGCGAGTATGAAATGTTTATTTTACATTCTCGTGGAAGATTATGTCAAAGAGATGCCGGAGAATATCAGTACATGTTTACACTGACATGTGTGTACCCACACCGATGACCTCGTCTGCAGTATTGACCGGGTTCTGTCTTGTGACGTAGGCTAGTAAATATGCCCAAATTCAAAACGAGGCCGATGCAGACGATAATTTGCGCTCAAGGGTACAAAAACCCGGGTCTGCCCTGGGGGACTTGGGTGGGGTTAGGTACTTTTTAGTTCCCAGGGTCAGCATGGTCAGCCCCACAGGGTGAGTTTTCCTCTCTATTCTGGGGCATGTGTTTCTGTCTACCCGAGATCCATTCACCTGTATTTGCCTTTTTAAAACTCTCCCTACTGTCTGCACTGCCTGTAGCTCTTGATATTGATGTGTGTTGTTAAATGGTCTTAGCTTTATTTAGGCCCCATGTTTTAGGTTTATTTAACGTATTTGACCGGCTGGCGACATACATTCAATGTTCTGTTTAGTTGGGTTTTTTTTCACAAGCAGTGCAGGCACGTCCTGAGAAAGCCTTGTTGCTGTCGGGACGTTAAGCAATGTACAATCAATCAATCAAGGGTACAAAAACAACACACCCACCAAACGATGAATTTCGACATTTGGCATTGTATTTACATCATAAAGCTCTAAGTTAGTACACAAAGGACCCATACATAATACTGTCAGCAGTATCTGTTGCAGACAGTTTTCTGACTGTGTTGAGATGCTTGATCCTGGGGAGAATAACTTTAATAACGGAGACGCAGTTGCTTTTTTCACATCTTATCTTACTAAAAAGAAACAAAAGGTTCTTGTTCATGGCGCATACTCCTCTCTCAAAGATGTAAGTTTCGGTGTGCCGCAGGGGTCTGTACTGGGCCTCTTGCTGTTTTTCTTATTTATTAACGATTTGCCTCTACATATTACTTGCCAAGATGTACAATGCGACCTTTTTGCTGACGACACCTCAGTTCATACTACTAGTAAAGATATACAGGTAATTTCCGACAACTTACATGACGTATCAGCTTGATGTATAAACAATTCTGTGGTTGTTCATCCAGTCAAAACGAAATCGATGGTAGTCGCCTCGCGCCAAAAGCAGCAGATAACGCCTCTATTTCTTAACCTTTCACATGAAGGTAGTCAGGTAGAACAGGTAAACGAACATCGCGTATTAGAGATTACAATCGACAGTCAGCTAAAACAGCAAGCTCATACAGACGCCTTATGCAAAATAGTTGCAAAAAATCTCTTTATGTTATCAAAACTGAAATATTATACTAATTCAGATACCCGTAAACTATTTTATAATGCTCACATACGTTCTCACGTCGATTACGCGTCAGCGGTATGGGATGGATGTAGTGAGGTCCATTTAAAGAGACTCAATTCCCTACTCAGACGGGCGGCCAAAATAATCTGCCCTGATCCACACCTAACCACAAAATTAAAGCTCACAAAAGCAGGTCTCTTGCCTCTTCAAGTTCATTTCAAATATATAACAAAGCAATTTTTATGTTCAACGCGTGGAAGCGCAAAACACCTGAGTACATCTCCACTTTAATCCGCAAGCCTGAGTCCAAGCTATAAAACACGAGAAAGCTTTTCATAGTCCCAAAACCAAGGATATATCTATATAAAACCAGCTTATCATTCTTAGGGACACATATCTGGAATGCCCTTCCCGACCCTGTAAAATCCGCCTCCTCGCTAGCCTGTTTTAAAAAGGGTCTTTGCAAGTATTTCGTGGATCACTCTTAGGGCCTAGGGATGCCTTAACTACATGTATTATATGTCTCTTTCTATGCTGGGTCCAATTTGTTCGCAATTAAGCCTGTTATCTTTTGCATTTATCATTTGAACTACTGCCTATGTGAACAGTGTTGTCAATTGTTTGCAAGAATTATGTTTTACTTATATGCATGAGCATGTGTAGATAGTCTTGTAGTTGTTAGTAACGGCAGGTTTGAAAAATGGTTGTGTCAATGACGATGTCAATGCTTTAACCGTTGTATAATAAAGTTTCTTTTATTCATTGACTCATTGATTCTCTCTCTCTCTCTCTCTCTCTCTCTCTCTCTCTCTCTCTCTCTCTCTCTCTCTCTCTCTCTCTCTCTCTCTCTCTCTCTCTCTAAACTTGCTGTCTCTCAAGTAAGTCGCACGTCAACATCGCTCCGTGTTTCAGAGACATTTGCGTTAGCAGTTCTTATCTGTGATGTGCGATTTTTGGCAGAGTGTTTTGTGGTGGTGTTTTCTCACGGAAATTAATTTTACAGTGATGTGGATCGCATAATCTGTGAGTTACAAACATTTTAATTTTCACAATAATTTCCCCCATGGGATGCTTGAATCGTATACGATGTACAGCCTCTTTGTGTGACGCTTGGCGCCAGCCTGGCGTTCCTACAACTAACAGTGGCCACCTGTGTTTGGTTTTGACATAAACATCGCTCATTCTCCATGACTGTTGCCTTCGCTCAAGATGTGTGTGATGCTTCCCAGCCCTTGACACTCGCTCTCGTCACGCTTGAGCGCGCCGGTTCAGTGGTAATCGACGCAGAGTAAACAAGATGGCGAGATTGGCCCTCGCTACGAGACAGCGGCATCACCGCAGCGTGAAACTGTCCAGCTGCTACAGAATGCAGACCCCTCCCGTCTAATTTACTATCCCACCATCTTCCCTCCACCACCACACCCTCCCCTCAGCCGTCCACCTTCCTTTCACCATGGGCCCTGTAACCCGAGCTGCACAAGCGAAATATGCCATCGACGCGTCAATAGAGCGCATACGGCACACGCTGGACCCGATCCAAAAGACGTTCCAGAGTGCAAAGCTGCCGTTGTGGTACATTACTGAATGCCCAACTGCAATCAACACGGACTGGTTTGATTATGAGGAAACGCAAACATCCGCCATCATTTCAGTCCCCACCCCAATAGTTGGCCCCTCTACTCCCAATCTCTTCAAGACATTCCTTCAATTGTACCTTGAGTCGCGCAAGCTAATTACCATCACCCTCTACCATACAACCGGTACCGTGCTTGTACAGGGGATCGCTTGTCGGCAGTGGGTGGACGAAGAGTTTGACAAAATGAAAAGAATAGTCGCCATTATGTCTGATGAAGATATTGCTTCATCCATTGAACCCGCCTTGACCTCCCAGTCATCCCTCCTACCTATTATCCCCCCATCTCAAGATGTACCCCACCCAGCTGAAAACCCTGAGGCCTACAACATCTGTAAGTCTAAACAAACTGGCCCCTCCTACAGCCCTCCCCTCCCTTGCGATCCATCCAATGGCCAGCGCCCAACTGAAGAGACCCCCTCGACTGACACCGTCACGTCAAACGTCACTATTCCCATCACGGCGGTGGATTCAACGGATGAACGACGCGTGTCGAGTGAGGGCAGCGAAGAGCGACCCATCCCTCCGGGCACTGATATCATCAGTGTGCAACCAGCCTCCGGGTTGACCCCGCCCACTGACCACTCAACTTTTGACTGTGGAAATAATCACCCACAGCTCCGCCCACCAACGGGTACACCCGTGGCTATTGAAATCACCGATATCCCGGATAAGGTCAACGCAGCCCCTTTAACACCATGCGCCCTGGTTCCTCTGACTGAGAGTACGGCACTGAGACTCATCATCGCCCTGCAACATCAACTGGCCGAGTCCACAGCCGCCATCACCACTCTCCAGTCAGAGCTGCGTCAGTGCCGTGCCGAGCTGCAGGGTGTTAGGAAGGAGTGTGCTGACCTCAGACAGGGGCAGGACAACTTGGCATCCCTTGTTCTCGACAGCGAGGTAAAGGCCAAAAAGGAAATCAAGGCTACTGATACAGGGCTGCGAGAGTTGATGAACACAACTACAGCAGGGATGAAAAACGACCACGCTATACTCGCCAAAAAGATGAGCAACCTCGTTTCCTCCAAAGACTGTCATGCAGGAAAGCTAAACGAAATCAACAAACGCCTTGACACTTTCGTTAGCCAGTCCATTGCGATAAAAAAAACCTCAAGCTCGACAACCTTCCCCAGCACCCTCCACATCTGCACCCTCCTTCCAACACAATCATGCTGACATTGTCAGCGTTGAATCCCTAGCCAACGTGTCAACATCAAACAGATTCCAGGGGTTGGGCCAGGATGAAACTCAGTCGGCTGTCCTCCAGCCCCAAAATACCGACGTGATAAATGGACAGCAAACTTACAAGCAGCAGGACAGCATTATGACACCACTGGACAGACTCCGCAGAATGAAAATCCGCCCTGAGGTAAACACTCTTCTCATTGGAGATTCTGTCACCAAATTCATCGATGAGAAGAGGATGACGACTGCTGACTCTATGGTGCAGAATCTATCAGTGTCAGGCCTCAGGGTGGATCACCTGGGTCAGTGGCTGAGTGCACAACCCCTAAACCCTAATATACGGACTGTCACCATCCACGTCGGCATCAACAGCTGCTGGGATGGGGCTGTCAGCCAACAGACGTGGCTCAAACTTTGTGGCCTGCTGTCAGCAAAGTTCCCCAAAGCCAGAATACAGATGTCTTCCCTCCTCCCGACACGTGGCAGCCATCATCCCCTACACCGACCTGCACACGACTCAAACAAAGCCCTCAAAACTGTATGCAGACAGGTAAAGGTCACTTTTATCGACCACACATCAACTTTCCTGTCAAGCAGAGGTGCACCCAAGCAGGTCATGTATTATGATAAGCTGCACCCCAGTGACCACGGTGTTAGTGCACTGGCCCGGAACATACGACGCGCTGACCTGCCGCCGACGTCCCCGGGTGAGGACAGACGGGCCGCACAGCCGAGCAGTGGCCACTCATCCGATTCGCGTCCTCTCCCCGGGTCACAGTACACTGGTGAGGACAGACGGGCCGCACAGAGCAGTGGCCACTCATCCGGTCCGCGTCCTCTCCCCGGGTCACAGTACACTGGTGAGGACAAGCGTATTACGCAACACCACCAGCAGCCCGGGCCGGCCCCCGCCGCTCTTGTGCCAGCCCCTGGTCAGGCCGCTGATAGGCACGAGTCTTCTGCGACCAACAGCAGTGGCCTGGAGGCTTCTCGCAGGTCTCGAGCACACACCACCACCCCTCTGTGTCAGGAACAGACGCATAGTCGGCCGCTACAACTGTCCGCTGCTACGGAGTACCCTCCCTTACCATCTACTATGACAGCGAGCCATCTTTCAGCGCCTAATACCAGAGGATGGGAGAAGAGGGGATTAGCCCTCACTGTCTCCCCTCTTGATTCACATCAAGTTCAGGCGCTAAGTGTTAGCATTGCACAAGCCATATTGCAATTCTACTCACAGCAGTAACCCCCACCCCACCCCATAACCCTCCACCTCGCCGCACGCCCCCCCCCTCCGCCCTCCCCCCCCCTTTTCGCCCCTCCCCCCCCCTCCCCCGGTGTAATTAGGGAAGTTAGGGATGTTTGTTTGTTGTAGCGCAGACTGCATTATTTTGTTGGTTCGCGTTGTAGGACACTGCAAGCTGAACGTGGACACTCGTGTGTATTCAGTGCCAAGTGCCGTTCACATACATATGAATATATAAAACTGTCGTTTGAAACAGTGTTCGTGACTGCTCGGGTGGACAGAGTTTCTGCGTCATTTGAATTTTCTTTTCTTTTAGGTTGTGTGCTATTTTTCTCATTTGCATTCTCTATCAGGAAATAATAAGATTATGTGTCATTTTTTTTTCGTGACACAAAGACGTCAGTGACTTGACCTTGATTGTTGATGAGAAAAAACAACAACCAAACATTACAGGCGCATCGTGTTTAGAGCGAGTGCTTACGACGTCCAGTGTAGTTCTTCACCATACAGATTAATCACACTGTATACGGAGTCGCTTGAAGGACTTTCTCTAGCGAGCTCTCAAGTCTCCTTGACGATATTTCCGTCAAAAGTGTGGACTATAGGGGGTTTTCAATGGTACTGTCCATTTGTGTTAATATTCATTAGTTGCACGAATCGCAGCTACACAGACTCTCACTGTTACTTGTGACAATTACTGAAAACTAATTTTCTCCGGATTTTAATCTTTTGTTCATTCGGGGTGTGTAGACATTGAAGAGTACCTGGGATATTTTAGTCCCAACAGACGTATGTAAGCCTTCTGAAGGCCTATTCCCCTGCGTACAGTGATTACGCCTCTAGTCTTTGTTTATTGTGTTTATTGCACTTAGAATAGTTTAGTTAGTGATTTTATACTTTTTATTTGTATCATTATTATTATTTTCTATTTTGGCACGTGTTACGGATACATTCTGTTGACTTTCTTCTTTTTTTTCCCCCACAAACACATTGACTTTGCGTGAAATGAGTGGCGTAAAACTCAAGACGAAAGATCTCCGCATTAGTCATCTCAATATTTACCATCTTTGCAATAAGTTGCCTGACATATGTGTTTATCTAAATGGAGCAGACCCGTTTCATATTTTTGGACTGTCCGAAACACGTCTCAATTCAAATGTATCAGATATATCCATCCAAGTTCCTGGATTTACTGTCATGAGACGTGATCCTACGGCCCATGGACGGACAGGATTAGCTGCTTATGTTCACTCGTCTATTCAAGATTTTATACGTAGACGACATGATTTAGAAACCAAAGATGTTGAGTGTATGTGGCTTGAGCCACATCTTCATCATTTCTTATTGGCCTTCTGTACCGGAACCCTGCTGCGAACTTTGAGTGGTATGATGATTTCCTTCGTATGTGTGATAAAGCTTGTAATCCCAACTCCAATGTCATCCTCATGGGAGACTTTAACATAGACATGCTAAAGCCTCACCATGCGTGGGACTCTACGTTAACGTTGTTGGGTCTGCAACAGTTAATCACTTCACCCACACGGATCACACAAACAACATCCACACTCATAGATCATATATACACAACCAAGCCAGAGTCTGTTCATAATGTGTCTGTCGGTAACCTTAGTATCAGCGACCACTTTCCCATCCGCTGTACGTGGTCTACTAAACTCCCTAAAGCAAAGAAAGGATGTCATACGTATATCACCTATCGCTCCTTTAAAAGTTTTAATGATAGCGAGTTTCTGTTTGATCTTAACAGCGCACATTTTGATGAAGTATTTAGTAAATCTGACCCTGACAGCGCTCTGTCTGTTTGGTATACCATCTTTCTTAAGATCTTAAATAAACATGCGCCCCTGCGGAGGAGACGCGTCAAACACGCATCACTCCCGCCGTGGCGTACTCAAGACATCATTCAAGCCATGCGGGTGAGAGATGATCTGAGACAACAGAAGTGCTTCACTGAATTTAAGCGTGAGCGTAATCGCGTAAAATCTCTTGTGCGACAGGCTAAACAATCTTTCATTGATCGCTTGATTAAACAAGACAAAGACATGTCCACGCTCTGGCGCGCTATGGCCGTAGTGACTGGAGGCAAGTGTAATAAATCTCCTTTAATCCCTTCTGATCTGACTGCAAACATGTTTAACGACCATTTCCTCTCAGTTGCAGAGTCTCTTGTCCCTTCAGAAGCAAGTTCTCAGCCCTACTCTTGCTCCGACAGACTAGTTGACTTTTGTAGAACGCGATATGCAGGATCTGATCCTTTCGTGATTCCACCACTGGCAGTGCACGAAGTCGGTAGGACAATTAGTTCAATGAAGAATAAGAAATCGTTCGGGCCAGATGAAATCAGCCCCAAAATACTTAAATTAGCTATTCCTTAGGTTATTGAAACAATTACCTTTATTTATAACTTGTGCATTCAAACGAATATTTTCCCAAAGGAACTTAAAAAAGCCAAGGTTATACCCCTCCCGAAAACAAGAGATATGACTGATGTTAATAACTATCGCCCCATCTCACTATTGTCCATCCTTAGTAAACCACTTGAACGGCATATCCATAAACATCTCTTGGAATATTTAGAAAATCATACATTAATCCACCCCCTTCAGTCGGGATTCAGACCAAAGCACAGCTGTCACACGGCCCTAGCACGTCTAACTGATGTGTGGCTACGCTCAATAAATCAGGGCGAATTTACCGGCGCTGTATTTATTGACTTACGAAAAGCCTTTGATCTTGTGGACCATAAACTTCTACTTTCCAAGCTAAATGTGTACTTCGGTAGTTCGTTTGGCAATAAATGCATTTCTTCCTCAAATAACTACAGCCAGAAATCTCTTTACCACCATGGCACAACACCTCTTTTCGCCTCATATCTTAGCGACAGACAGCAGCGCGTCATGGTCAATGGATCATACTCTTCAAGCGGATTAGTAACACGGGGAGTTCCCCAGGGTTCAGTCCTAGGGCCTCTTCTGTTTTGCCTCTTTATAAATGACCTGCCGCTATATTTGACTAGCGACAAAATTCCATGTGATTTATTCGCTGATGACGCCACAATTCACACCCCGGACAAGAGTATTGATTCTTTAAATGGCCGTTTGCAGCAGGGTTTGAGCGAAATTTCCACTTGGTGCGCAAACAATGAAATGATTTTAAATCCTTCCAAAACGGAATGCATGACGATAGCAACCCGTCAGAAGCACCAGCTCAAGCCACTTACACTCATCCTGACTATTCATAATAACATCGTTAATCAGGTCACGGAACACCGATTACTTGGTGTAATTGTTCATGTGGCAATCGCACATAAATGCTGTATGCAAAACTGTTGCTATAAATGTTTTTATGCTTTCAAAGTTGAAGTACTTTATCGATGTTGATGCCCGCAAGTTATTTTACAATGCACATGTCAAATCCCACATCGATTATGCGTCCACGATATGGGATGGCAGCGGTGACATACACTTGAAGAGGCTTAACTCCCTGCATCGGAGAGCAGCGAAACATATCCTGCCTGATTCAGCCCTAACAACTGACGAAAGACTTGAAAAACTGAAAATGCTACCTCTTAGCAAGCATCATCTCTTAAACAAGAGTGTGGTTATGTATAAAATCTGGAATGAGATTCACCCAGAATATCTTTGTAAGCTCTTTACCAAGGCAAGTTCAGGTTATTCTACTTCAAGGCGAAACTTTATTACACCTCGCCCAAGGATAGATCTATTTAAAACCAGTGTATCTTTCTCAGGCGCATCTTTCTGGAACATACTGCCTATATGTATAACTCACGCTAGCTCCCTCTCCTCTTTCAAGGAATGCCTCCTCAAGTAATTGTCTGCTGATACATAATCTACCACAAGTATCCGTATCAAACATGTGCTTATCGTATAATCAGTGCATGCTGCCGTATGGTTTGTCCATACTAATAATAATCGCCTAATTACATAATTCAAATTTCTATTATAATCCAAATAATGTTTGCTGTCTGAAGTGAATTTTCACTATGATCCAAATGATTTGCTTCGTATATAGGTCAAGTTATCATTAGCGCGTGGGTGTGTGTGCGCGCGAGCTAGTGTATGTGTCAGTGTGCGCACGTTGCGTGTACTTTCTGTTTTTCGTTTGTTTTTGTATGACCGAATGAATGAATGAATTTTGTTTAATGTCTCTTCATGTTTCTCCTAATTTTTCTTTGTGTAATTTGGTACTATTAGTATTACAATTATTATCCTGTGTTTGTAGAGTAGCAACGGCAAGTATGAAAAATGGCACACGTGCTAATTACTTCATCCGTTGAGAAATAAAGTTTCATTTCATTTCATTTCATTTCATTTTCTCTCTCTCTCTCTCTCTCTCTCTCTCTCTCTCTCTCTCTCTCTCTCTCTCTCTCTCTCTCTCTCTCTCTCTCTCTCTCTCTCTCTCTCTCTCTCTCTCTCTCTCTCTCTCTCTCTCTCTCTCTCTCTCTCTCTCTCTCTCTCTCTCTCTCTCTCACGTCGGGATTAACAGCTGTAGGGACACTCAGGGTCACGTTACGACTGACGCGTGGCTACAACTAATCCGCCTGGTGTCCGCCGCTTTTCCGCGTGCTACATTACAGGCCTCTTCAGCAGTCACCACGCCCTGTCACGACCTGCGCGCATGCCAAACGCCAACCTAAAACAGGACTGTCAACAAACGCGTGTACAGTTTGTTGACCACACTTCCAGCTTCCTGACCAAGTACGGCGGCCCCAAGCAAGTCATGTATAGTCGCGACAACACCATGACCCACCCGAGTGACAAGGGGCACTAAGCTGATTGCCCTTAGGATCCTTTACGGCGATCCTCCCCACACCCCCTACCACCAGCTGAGAAAAGCCGGGTGGCCCAGAGAAGGGGACGGGCCTAAACCAGCTATCAGCCGAAACGGGTCACGTGGCGATAGCAGACGGTTCAGCAACCCGTCTTTAATGTCTGCCGCCTTGAGCCAGCAACGGCCGCCCGTCACGCGCCACACGCCCACCAATCAGCCCATCCAACAACACCCGAGAGCGTGTCACGTTCACAGCCCGGCGGCGTACAGCAGGGCCGTATCTACCCGACTCCCAAACCATCGACTTCCCGCTACTGCTGCCGTCAGGGACAGGATCCAGTGTCCAACCAGTGGCGGAATACCCCACGCCGAAACGCCTGGGGCGCGAAGCAAACGGCTGGAGCCATGTTTTTTGTGCCCACCACAAATGCAAGCACTAAAGCTGCTCGCGCAGTTCTTACAATCACTGCCGCAATCGGCGTCCCATAATCCCTGTCACATTCAGTTCCCACTGAACGAATCTTTTGCAGTTCTTGTAAGTTGTCGACTACATACAAATGGCAGACGAAGGGTGATCCATGACAGCTTGGGTGTTGCGCCTTGTCAGCTATGCACCTTTGCATGGCTCGCCAGGTGCGGCACCTTTGTCGGCTTGGTCATTCATCCGTCCGCACATGGAACTGAAGATGACAGGGGTCGTGCATACACGGACGCAAGAGTGCGGGAAAGTGTGTGTGTGTGTGTGTGTGTGTGTGCGTGCGTGCGTGCGTGTGTTGTCATCAGACTCGTTTTGAAACACTGACTTTTTTTTAGTTTGTCCTCTTTGCTGACGTGACGTTAACCCACAAGAGTGGCCGCGTACCCAGCTAACTCTACACTCACCTACAAACGAGAAGAGACATGTTTACAGCACAGCAATAAACTTGTTTCTGTGCTGTTCTTACTCAGTCGTAAAGGGTTAAACTGAGTGAACTCGTACTGCAGATATCTTATGTTGATCTGCTCGTGACTTAAACAGATGATACTAATCATTTTATCTCTGCATGTTTGGCCAAATACCGTCATCGGAGCGTACGTGTGAGACGTGTGTTTACTGGCCCTCGCATCTTATAATCGACTCGAACTCCTTACTACATGCAGCGCACTTTTGTCTTGTGTCAACGTACTTTCTATTGCTTATGTGAATGTCTATAATTATAGACTACACTTTCACGGAAAAGGTCAACTTTATTTTTTTTTTTTTTCTAAAAATATTTTTCTTTCTTCCCGTTAAAGCGTATCTGGGCAAGTCTGATAAGTAAATATTGGCGAGTGCTCGTTACATCTTACGTCGGTGTTTTTAGTGTACTACTGAACTAAATTGTTACATATATAAACGTTTATGGAATGAGTGTGTGCGTGGGCTTTCTGCCAATCTGTATAAAGGTGGGTGTTCTATCTCTGTTTACTAGACTCTTTCATCCACCACACACGCGCTTACAAACAAGGACAAAGGCCACACAGTTATATCTCTTTGCCCTCTGTTTAACTATTAACATGCACTCATAACATACATTAAACCACACAATTCACATCATATAAACCAATCTACACCAATAACAATTCACATCATATAAACCAATCTACACCAATAACAATTCACATCATATACACCAATCTGCACAAATAACTAACAAGTGGCATGCATATAGGTTATTCACAACTTCAGCGCTCACACATTCACTCGCTACCGTAGAGGTCGTTGTCTCTCTCTCGAGAGACGTCACTCGACTCCTCTTTATACTAGTGTCTACACAGTCAATATCACATTGACTACTTGACTACTATTCAATGACTCCTCACAGATTTAGAACATTCCTAGGCGTGAAATTAACGGCGCTAGGCGACAATAGCTACACTGACGGAACACTGCATGTGGTCCTGTAGCACGAATCTGTGGCTTGCTTCGCTACCGTTGCTGCTCGTAGCACCAGTGATGGTAGGACGAAGGAGAGATGAAGGCTTGATGTCCGCACCTGGTCACGTACGTGATGCCTTCAGGACAGCTTCATCGGCCCTACACCAGGGGTGTCCGCTCCGTACCGGCCCCGCTGTACACAACATTTATACACTCATAAATGTTCGCTCTTATACCCAAAAGTCTAAATGTGTCTTCGACACATTATTATTCTTCTGAGCGCTCTAGATCATTTCCTCTGAAAAATGTCTTCTTTATGCCACAATACCACAGTCACTATTGTCATAATTCTTATGACAATTCCTATAGCCACTTTAACACTGTACACACAATTCCTATAGCCACTTTAATACTTTACACACATTTTACGTACCTACACCCAATGGATTATGAGCCAAATATTACAATCACAGCTCACCTCCAATTCGTAACATTACTGCACATATCATTAGGTATACCTAAATATATACTGACTTCTATTCCTATTTCAGTCCCACATCTTCGCATATGAATGAATACAACATGACATCCTAGTTATAAACTATATCACATAATTACATGACTAAACAAGTATTGACACGAGCCATCGCATTTCCTTCAAACATGGCTCTTCTGCACTCTAATAATAATTCATAAACAATACTTTCTTTTTCATCTGAATAGCGTTATAGATCATTATAAATACGGGTAATAAAAGAATAAATACCTGTATTCAATATACAGCTATCGAATTCTCTAGCCAGAATTCTTCCTCAGAGCCCTAGCGAAAACGACCGCTCGGCTCGACTGGTGTAGCATCTCTAACTAGCAATTATTCCCGAACCCACACTGTCACACGTGAACATCGCTCACCTACATTACCGCACGTGAACATGGCTTATCTGTACATTACCGCTCGTGAACAATGCTTATCTCTACATTATTCGCATGTGTACATTCGGTCCAACTGCTAATGACGTCACACCATCGTCCGACCGAAACCTGCACTATAGGCGTTCGTTACACAGCCTCACAAATATTAGACTGGACTGGACTCTCTTATTCGTTTTAGATAACGTAAACTCTTTGTTTAAATAACGTACTCCCCACCCCCACCCCAACCCCCGCCCCCTCTCTTTTCTATTTAAATTCCGTTTTTTTCGATTACGTTTGCTGTTTGTTTGCTTTACATTTTTCAGTTTTGTTACTCGCATACTACTGTTAGTTCCTGTACTCAATTCCCCTTAGTTCCATTACCTATTTTTAAAGCCAGAATTACCATACAAGATAATGTGCAATTATGGCCAAAAATTTCGTATCGGCCATTTAAATGTATATCACCTGGCGAACAAAGTGTCGGACGTTTGCGTTTATGTTAATTCGCCTAGTTACTTTCATCTCTTTGGTACAACCGATGAGACGCCTTGCCTCCCACATCAGTGATGAGGCCATCGCCATTCCAAATTACTCCATTCTTAGGAGAGATCCGTCAGTCCAGGGTGAGACAGGTGTAGCGGTCAACATCCACAACTCAGTTAAACACATAATCTGCAGGCGCCGGGACTTAGAAACTAGCGATGTGGAATGTATCTGGATAGAGATTAGGCAATATAAATCTCCTCCTTTACTTGTTGTTTCTTTACAGAAATCCTGCGACCACTTTTGAGTGGTATGACAACTTTGTACATTGTACACTTGATTGATAAAACAGATATTCATAAAAGTTCTGCCTGCTTTTATAAAAGCGAACTTCTCATTCTAGGGGATTTTAACATTGACACTCTAAACCTCACCCATCATGGGAGTGTACCACTACCATGGTACCACAACAAATGGTAACATCGCCAACTAGAGTTATGCCATCCTCAGCCACTGTTATAGACCATATTATTTATACAAATAAACCTTCGGCAGTTAGCAACGTTCAATTTGATAGTCTTATCGTAAGCGACCACTATCCGGTGACTGCACGGGGCTCGCCAAGCTTCCGAAACTTTAAAAGCAAGGACATGCGTGCATAACATACAGATCATTAAAAAAGTTAAATGAAAATTCCGTTCAGCCTGATCTAGCTTCTGCAGAGTTTACTAAAGTGTACAATCAAAAAACGACCCAAATAAAGCACTAAATACGTGTATCACGTCTTTCTCAGAGTGGTAGATAAACACGCACCCTTGAGACAACAAAGAATTAAATACGCCACTTTACCACTCTAGCTGACTGCGGATCTTATCGAGGCCATGGAGCACAGGGACGAGCTGTGAAAAGAAAAGCGTTTCACCGATTACAACAACAACAAAAAAAAAACGTAATCGAGTAAAATCCATGGTTATGAAGGCAAAGAAATTACTTTTCGATAAATTAATTCACGAAAGTAAAGACTGTGCCACAATATGGCGTGCGATAATTTAGTTACTAGATGCACGAATAAAAGCACAGCTCCTTTACCGCCGCATCTCACAGCAAACAACTTCAACAGCCACTTCGTCGCCGTAGCAGAATCATTAATTCCGCCGGGAACTAAGTCGCAATGACTATGTATGCCCGGACAACTTAGTCGATTTCTGCAAGGAGAGAACTGCCGGCACAAAACCTTTCATCATACCCACTATAACGGTCCATGAAGTTGGTAATTTGATTACATCCTTGATAAATGAAAAGATCATCAGGACTGGATCAGATTAGTCTGAAAATACTCAAGATATCCCTCACATACATTGTAGAGAGTATCACTTATATCTATAACCTCTGTATCAATTTTAATTGTTTTCCAGACGCATTAAACGACGCGAAAGTAATACCTCTACCTACATCTAAAGATCTAAGTGAAATTAATAATTTCAGGCCCATATCACTTCTACCTGTTCTGCTCAAGCCCTTAGAACGGCATATTCACAAGCATCTATCTATATACCCGGAAAGCCGAAACTTAATCTATTCATTGCAGTCGGGCTTCGGATCAGAACACTTATGTCACACTGCGCTGATACGGATGACAGACACCTGGTTATCTTCCATCAAGGACTCGAAACTTACAGGGGTCATGTTTCTAGATTTTCGTAAAGCCTTTGATCTGGTAAACCACGAAATATTGATAAAGAAAGTATCCATGTAAAACAACAACTCGGCGATGTTTCTCAAATCCTACCTCGAAGGTAGAAAACAAAAGGTATTACTAAATGACCCATACTCGAATCAAGGGTTAGTGAAGCATGGCGTATCACGGGGCTCTATTCTTGGACCCCTTTTATTCTGCTTGTTCATAAATGATCTTCCACTTGCGATAAAAAATGAAAGCGTTACATGTGATATGTTTGTAGATGATGCCGCTGTACACACGCCAGCTAAGGATATATCAAACATCAATTCACGACTGCAAAACACACTGCAAGATATTGATGAATGGTGCAGTCATAATATTATGATTTTAAACCCGGCAAAAACGGAGAGCATGGTAATTAGCACCCTCCAAAAACACCAACTCGGCTTTCTCTCACTCAGTCTGTCCCTCCAAGGCAAAACCATCAGCCAAGTTACTAACCATCGCCTGCTAGGAGTCACGGTGGACAAACAGGTGGCAGCCACACATCAGTAATGTCTGTAAAATTGTCTCCAGAAATCTGTACATCTTAGCAAAACTTTAACACATTAGTGATGTGGAGACACGTCAACTGTTCTTCAATGCCCATATTAGATCACATATAGACTATGCCTCTACTGTGTGGGATGGTTCGAGCGATGTCAATTTGAAAAGAGTGAACTCTCTACATCGGAGAGCTGCCAAACTAATATTCCCTGATCCCAGCTTAACTACTGATCAAAAATTGGCAGCCTTAAACATTCTGCCCCTTAAAGATAATTTAACTTAACAGGGTGTTATTTTCTTTCGTGACACTAAGACGTCAGTGACTTGACCTTTATTTTTTATGAGAAAAACAACAACAACCAAACATTATAGGCCTAGCATTGTGTGTTTAGTGCGAGTGCTTACGACGTCCAGTGTCGTTCTTCACCATACAGATTATTTACACAGTATACTGAGTCCCTTGAAGGACTTTCTCTAGCGAGCTTTGCAGTCTCATTGACGATATTTCCGACAAAAGTGTGGACTATAGTTTTCAATGCTACTGTCTGTCTGTGTTAATATTCATTAGTTGCACGAATCAAAGCCACACAGACTCTCACTGTTACCTGTGACAATTGCTAAAAACTAATTTTCTCCGGATTTTAATCTTTTGTTGATTCGGTATGTGATTCATTAAAGAGTATATGGGATATTTTAGTGCCAACGGACGTGTGTAAGCCTTCTGAAGGCCTGTTTCCCTGCGTACAGTGATTACGCCACTAGTCTTTGTTTATTGTGTTTATTGCATTTAGAATAGTTCAATTAGTGTTTTTGTACTTTTCATTTGTATTATTATTATTATTATTATTATTATTATTATTATTATTATTATTATTATTATTATTATTATTATTATTATCTATTTTGGCACGTGTTACGGATACATTCTGTTGAGTTTCTTCTTCTTTTTGTCCCACAAACACACTGACTTTGGGTGTAATGAGTGGCGTAAAACTAAAGACGAAAGATCTCCGCATTGGACATCTCAATATTTACCATCTTTGCAATATGTTGCCTGACATATGTGTTTATCTAAATGGAGCAGACCCGTTTCATATTTTTGGACTGTCCGAAACACGTCTCAATTCAAATGTATCAGATATATCCATTCAAGTTCCTGGATTTACTGTCATGAGACGTGATCCTACGGCCCATTGACAGACAGGATTAGCTGCGTATGTTCACACGTCTATTCAAGATTTTACACGTAGACGACATGATTTATAAACCAAAGATGTTGAGTGTATGTGGCTTGAGCTGAAGGCCCCCCAATCTCCATCATTTCTTATCGGTTTTCTGTACCCTGCTGCGAACTTTGAGTGGTATGATGATTTCCTTAGTATGTGTGATAAAGCTGGTAAACCCAACTCCAATGTCATCCTCATGGGAGACATGCTAAAGCCTCACCATGCGTGGGACTCTACGTTAACGTTGTTGGGTCTTCAACAGTTAACCACTTCACCCATATCGGTTACACAAACAACATCCATACTCATAGATCATATATACACAACCAAGCCAGAGTCTGTTCATAATTTGTCTGTCGGTAACCTTAGTATCAGCGACCACTTTCCCATCCGCTGTACGTGGTCTACTAAACTCTCTAAAGCAAAGAAAGGATGCCATACGTATATCACCTATCGCTCCTTTAAAAGTTTTAATGATAGCGAGTTTCTGTTTGATCTTAACAGCGCACCTTTTGATGAAGTATTTAGTAAATCTGACCCTGACAGCGCTCTGTCTGTTTGGTATACCATCTTTCTTAAGCTCTTAAATAAACATGCGCCCTTGCGGAAGAGACGCGTCAAACACGCATCCCTCCCGCCGTGGCTTACTCAAGACATCATTCAAGCCATGCGGGTGAGAGATGATCTGAGACAGCAGACTTAAACTTGAATCTGGCTTACTGTCCCTATTTCCTATTTCTAGTATCAGGGACAAGCTAGTTTGACTTGTTTATGGGGGGAGTTATGGGGGATGGGACCAGGGTTAAAAATAGCTAAGAGGGTCGGTGGACAAAGCCACACGGCCAGTAAAATTAGATCTCTCACTCTTTTTCTATGTCCAATAAGTATGGCTGTAGGTCTGGTATCGGTGGCCAAGGGCCAACCCGTACTCTATTTCCACTAACAACGGTCCTTTTCATCGAATGGACGAAACTAAGAAACTTTATTTTAAATTATAGGTTAAAAATTTTAAAAGGGATACTATGTGTACATATAAAAACTATCTAAGACTGGTTTAAGACGACTGTTAAGAGAATAGTCTTTACGCGCTAAGGTGGTGAAGTTCGGCGTATGATGGTTTATAGTGCGTATTGGTAATTACTGCTAATAAGTAGCCTTGGATGATGTTTCCAAATGCACCCAGGGCCTGTTTAGTATCATCGGTGCCCTTTTTATGCAAGGCCTTCTCCAGGGAATCCAAGCATTTTTTCATGTCATTTAGCATCTTGGCTCTACTCTCATGAAGTTTAGGACGACTGTCCTCCTCCATTGTCACGCCACCCCCGGGATGGTTTGTGGCCGAAGGAGGAGAAGGATTGTCAGTTTGCTGACCAGTATCTTTAGTAGTTTTAGTCTGCAATATTATCTGTTTAGATACAGTTTCTTTAGCCTGAAAAACATCAGTTTGTTGACCAGTATCTTTAGTGATTTTGGTCTGCAGTACTGTCTGTCTAGAGACAGTTTCTTTGACCCGAGTTATTTCTGCTTTGGAAGCAGGTACAGCTGTCTTAGATTCTGAATTTTGAACGAGGCTGTTGGAAGATGTATTTGAAATCGAAAGAGTTTGAGACCGGCTGGGCAGGGTAAGAGGCTTAGCCCAGGAGGTCTTGTCTAAACTAGGAGAGGCAGGCCTGTGGAGATTGCTTTCCTTGGCTGCTGCTCGTTGGTTAATATTTGATTGAGCTCTATAGAGCGCTGCTTTATATGAAATATAATTTTGGTTCCTGATTTTGTTTGCCTCACGAAACAGAATTATTTTCGGTCATTTTTGATAGGCGGCACTGTGTGGGCCGCCACAGTTGATACACTTTGCCACCGCCGTGTCAGGACAGTCCGCACGACGGTGTTTTTTGCTTCCGCAGCGAACACAGGTCGCGTGCTTTGCTCTGCACACTTTTGCCGTGTGCCCCAATCGGCAACAGTTGGCACAGTGTGCCGCCGTGGGTGCATATGGCTCCAGTGGGCAGAGAAGGGCTCCAATTTTAATTTTAGGTGGTAAGCTGGTTAAGCCAAGAAATTCTATTTTGATGGCCCTGGAGGCCGTGCCATCTCGATTTTTTAGACGAGTAGTAGTGGCATTGAAGCCCTGATGTTTAAGCATGTGGGCGATCTCCACGGGGTCCTCGACATGGGGGACACCGTGGACAACGCCCACCACTCTAGGAGTGGGGACGACACACTCAACGTGCGCCCCGCCTATATTGGTTTTCGCACTAAGCTTTTGTTGTGCCCGTGAGTTCGGGCAAGAAATTATCCATAGGTTATGACCTATTGGTCTCAGGGAGATTTCTGACGGAGACGCCCCGGCAGCCTCACAGATGTGTGGCTGCTGCGTTCCGTGGCTTCGGATAAGACTGGTGCCGGTCCCCAAGTCCCGAAGTCGGACCGGGAACCTACACCACTCCTCCGCAACCGGTTCGGCTAAAGTCCCGTCAGTCCTCTCTCTGTTTTGATAGCTTTTTATGTTTTTTCGACGTCGGTCTCCAGAGACTGTTTGAAAATGATGGTCGTCCCCCTCCTTCTCCCCCAGCACGACACTATCCATTTCCTGGACAGGTGTGCCGGAATGGGATTCGGTGGGGGCGTCCTCTTGACTGATAGTTACAGAAACTGATTGAATTACCTGACTAGCAGTGTTATCGCTAGTTATAGGTTCTGGTAGTGAGGTGAGTACACAGGACAGTGAGTCTGCCTGTGGACTAACACCTTCAGAAGTAGTTTTGTTCTGAACTAAAGGTGGCTGACTAGCAGCATTATCACTAGATTTAGGTTCTTGTGATGAGGTGTGTACACAGGACAGCGTATCTGCCTGTGAACTTACACCCTCAGAGTTAATTTTGTTCTGAGTAGAAAGTGCCGTAGAGGCGGGGGTGGGGGTGGGGGGGGGGGGAGAAGACACCCTATGCTCCCCACGCCATAGTTGGCGGGGTGATTTTGGCGGAACAGAGTTCCGCTTTTTGTTTCTTGGTTTAATTTTCGGTCTTTTTTTCTTAGGGGGTTTTTCCTCATCAGAGGACGACAGTGATCCAAAGAGATCATCCATCATGCCAAAGAATGCTATGTCCGGAACAGCGTGACCGAAAATTGGGCACGCCGCCGGGCAGTATCCTGTAGTTGGCTAGGCCACAAGCAGTTTTGCTGATTATCTGAATATCGCCGCGGTCTAGTAGACTAGGCCGCGCGTTTGACCTTTGCAGCGCCGGCTGGGTGAGCGATGCTGACCCAGTTGTGACGCTAGTGACTATTCTATTCCGCAGCCAACCAAGTGGCGCGGTAAAAAAACTTTAAGTTATCTGGTTATAAAAGCTCGGTTTAAGACTACAGTCTATGCTAGAGATAAGCCAGACTCAAGCAGGGTATACCTTCTCTAATTTCGCTTTTCTTTTGAAATTTAGAGGCCGACCGAAGTGAGACCCGCAGGCGGCTGACGGTAGGCGCTGGCGTTGTTAGTGGCTATGGCTGTGCCGGTGGTAATGCTGGCACTGGCGTGGTGGTTTGCAGTGACGACAGCGTAGTAAGGCAGCAGAGCGTGGGAAGCGTGGATGGCTGAGGCTGAAGGTAGCTGAAGCGTAGTGGCAGGTGGCACCGAGCCTAGCTGGCATATGGCGAGTGAGCGGAGCTCAGGAAGGCATGTAGCGTGGCTGTGACCAAAGCCCCAGAAAAAAACCTTCTAGCTGTAAGGCTGAGTGAGTCGATCGAGGGGAGACAGCAGAAGCGCTTCACTGAATTTAAGCGTGAGCGTAATCGCGTCAAATCTGTAGTGCGACGGGCTAAAAAATCTTTCATTGATCGCTTGATTAAACAAGACAAAGACATGTCCACGCTCTGGCGCGCTATGGCCGTAGTGACAGGAGGCAAGTGTAACAAATCTACTTTAATCCCTTCTGATCTGACTGCCGACATCTTTAACGACCATTTCCTCTCAGTTGCCGAGTCTCTTGTCCCTTCAGAAGCAAGTTCTCAGCCCTACTCTTGCTCAGACAGACTAGTTGACGTTTGTAGAACGCGAACTGCAGGATTTAATCCTTTCCTCATTTCACGGCCACTGACAGCGCACGAAATCGGTAGGACAATTAGTTCAATCAATGAAGAATAAGAAATCGTCCGGGCCAGATGAAATCAGGCTCAAAAAACTTAAATTAACTATTCCTAATGTTATTGAAACAATAACCTATATTTATAACTTGTGCAATCAAAGGAATATTTTCCCAAAGGAACTTCAAAAAGCCAAGGTTATACCCCTCCCGAAAACAAGAGATATGAATGATGTTAATAACTATCGCCCCATCTCACTATTGTCCATTGTGATGAAGCTCTATGCTTGTGCATAGTGCTCACACAGTAGGATTAGTACGGTACGGGTTTTGTTAACGGTTTGTTTGTGGTGGCATTAGGCTCCACGGGAAATCTGTAAGACATGGTTAGCACGGGATTTTTAGTCAGTTCTGTTTAGTGAGTTCTAGGCGGAAGCTGTGACTGTCAGAGGTCTAAATCGGTAGTGCGGGCTGTTTTGTCGTATGGAACGGTTGTGTTGGAGTTACCTAGCCCGCATTCCAAGACTCCGAAGCCTAGACTTCAGGTATGTTTTTATAAATGTAGTATTGATAGTGTTTAGTTAAAGACAGTATGCGTGGTAAGATTAATGTTGTTGGATAGCGGTGTTCCGGTTTGGTTTAGTTAGTATGTTTAGAATTCGGTGAAGTAACCGGTGTTTTTGTATACAGTTGTTTACCGAGTTAGATGACTAAAGGAATATGAAGTGTGTATGTCTAAGCCGCTATGAAGATAGTACGTGGTTGGTTAAGCATAGTCTTTTCCAGGGTATAGAGTAATGTATAGCAAGAATGTTAGGCTATAGTCTGTTTCAAGATAGTGACAGATATGGGGATTTTACGGAAATACACAGTTTATGAAGCACGTGTGTGTGTGTGAATGAACGTGTGAGTTATTTGTACCAGCCAGGTTACGTGACGTTTCTCATTGATCCAATATGTTGTGTGTTTAGCAAGTGTTGCGTTGGGACTTTTGTTGTCTATTCAGAGTTCTTGTAACAAGAGTGGAAAGACGGACGCCGAGACGTCGAGTCGCAGGTAGGACCTACGTGAGGTCCTCCCTCCAGCTCTTCTGAGAGTGAGTCTGACTGGGAACCAAGACACCCAAGTCCAAGCGAGGACTGAGTACCGTACGAGAACAAGGACGTCCGTGCCCAAAGAGACAGGACGGCAATAAGCGTACGACGAAGGACTCTCACGCCTAGACGTGAGAAGGACCAACGTAACCAGGCAACAACATCAAACAGGTTGGAGGCAATGTGAGACTAAGACCTAACCTGGCAAAGATATTGTGATACGTGTGTGATGTGATAATAGAACAGTGTATATAGTTGATAGCCATTTAAGTCATTCTTTTTCATTTATAGTGTATAAAGGTTACTTTAGAAAGGGAGCCCGTGTGTTGTGTTTTACCGCATGAATGCGCCCGTCTGAGTCAGTGGCGGTGTATGCGTCTGTTGCGTGAGAGTCTGTGCGTACGACTGTGGGCAAGTCTGCGTGCGTTAATAACTATCGCCCCATCTCACTATTGTCCATCCTTAGTAAAACAACAACAAAAAAAATGAACAGCATAAACATCTCTTGGAATATCTAGAAAAATCATACATTAATCCATCCCCTTCAGTCGGGATTTAGACCGAAGCACAGATGTCACACGGCCCTAGCACGTCTAACTGATGTGTGGCTACGCTCAATGAATCAGGGCGAATTTACCTGCGCTGTATTCATTGACTTACGAAAAGCCTTTGATCTTGTGGACCATAAACTTCTACTTTCCAAGCTAAATGTGTTCTTCGTAATTCTTTTGGCAATAAATGTATTTCTTCCTCAAATAACTACAGCCAGAAATCTCTTTACCACTATGGCGCAACTCTACTTTTCGCCTCCTATCTTAGCGTCATAGTCAATGGATCATACTCCTCAAGCGGATTATTCACACGGGGAGTGTCCCAGGGTTTAGTGCAAGGGCCTCTTCTGTTTAGCCTCTTTATAAATGACATGCCGCTACATTTGACTAGAGACAAAATTTCGTGTGATTTATTCGCTGATGACGCCGCAATTCACACCCCGGACAAGAGTATTGATTCTTTAAATGGCCGTTTGCGGCAGGGTTTGAGCGAAATTTCCACTTGGTGCGCAAACAATGAAATAACTTTAAATCCTTCCAAAACGGAATGCATGACGATAGGAACCCGTCAGAAGCACCAGCTCAAGCCAGTTACACTCAGCCTGACTATCCATAATGACACCGTTACTCAGGTCACGGAACACCGATTACTTGGTGTAATTGTTGATGACCAGATGAAGTGGCAATCGCACATAAATGCTGTATGTAAAACTGTTGCCAGAAATGTTTTTATGCTTTTAACGTTGATGTACATTATCGATGTTGATGCCCGTAAGTTATTTTACAATGCACATGTCAAATCCCACATCGATTATGCGTCCACGATATGGGATAGCAGCGGTGACATACACTTGAAGAGGCTTAACTCCCTGCATCGGAGAGCAGCGAAATATATCCTGTCTGATTCAGACCTGACAACTGACAAAAGAAAAAACTTGAAAAACTGAAAATGCTACTTCTTAGCACGCATCACCTTTTAAACAAGGGTGTGGTTATGTATAAAATCTGAAATGAGATTCACCCAGAATATCTTTGTAATCTCTTGTAAGTTCAGGTTATTCTACTTCAAGACGAAACTTTATTACACCTCGCCCCAGGACAGATCTATTTAAAAGCAGTGAATCTTTCTCGGGCGCATCTTTCTGGAACAAACTGCCTACACATATAACACATGCTAGCTCCCTCTCTTCTTTCAAGGAATGCCTCCTCAAGTACTTGTCTGCCGATATATAATCTACCACAAGTATCCGTATGGAACATGTGCTTATCGTAATCAGTGGATGCTGCCGTATGCTTTGTCCTTACTAATAATAATCGCATAATTACATAATTTATGTTTCTATTATAATCTAAATAATGTATGCTGTCTTAAGTGAATTTTCACCATGATTTAAATGATTTGCTTCGTATAATTATAGGTTATCATTAGCGCGTGTCAGTGTTGTCGTGCGTGCGCGCGCGTGTGTATGTGTGTGGGCGCGTTGCGTGTACTTTTTTTTTTTTTTTTTTTTTTGTATGACTTAATGAATGAA
>BTPG01000006.1:2142880-2185380 GCA_036245525.1 Semisulcospira habei | reverse complement strand
ATTCCAAGCTAGACTATAGTCTTCAGATGTGCAGGAATAGTGTTCCATAAAAACGGTCCAGAAAAAGATAAACTAGTTTTAAAGAGGTCAATTCTAGGCAGAGGTATGGGTAAAGTATTGTTCCTTAAGGTCCGTTCGCGTTCTTGCTGTGGCCTAAAGTTGGTGGTTAGATACTGGAGTGTCATGTTATTTAATATCTTGTGCATGAGGATGCATTTGTTAAAACTAATTTGTTGACGCAGGCTGAGAATGTTTAGATGTCTAAATTTGTCTGTGGTAGGAATGAGCCGCGTATCTATCATTTTGACATCTCTTTTATATATAGAGTTTAACCTGTTCATATGAACATCACTACAACCATCCCACAATGTGGAGACGTAATAAACGTGAGACTTGATATGGGCATGAAAATACAGTTTACGAGTATGTGTATCCGTTACTTGTCTAAGATGGGACAACAGGAAAGAGTTTTTAGCAATGGTTCTACAGACTGTATTTATATGCGTTTCCAACATAGTTGTTCGTCAACGTGTATTCCCAAGAATTTACGCTCTGTGACGTTTTATCGGTTTAGCGTTCAGTTGTAAATGTACCGGCTGTGGTCGGCGTTGGTGTTTTTGTCGTGTAGTGATTAACACACTCTTCGTTTTTCCTGGATGAAGAACCATAAACCTCGCTGAGACTACTTTGTAAGGTAAGCTTAATGTCAGCTGGGTTTTTTTTGTTTCTTTTTTTAACCCGATACATGGAGGCTTGTATCGTCCGCAAAAAGGTTCCAGTTATGTAAAGGCAAATCATTAATCAATATTATAAATAGAAGAGATCCCAAGATCGAACCCTGGGGGACACCGCAGTTAACTTGTCTTTATTTAGAGTATTTTCCATGCTGCTAGCTTCTTTAAGAGAATGTCATGGTCGACAAGATCAAATGCTTTTTGTAGGTCTAAGAAAACAGTTCCACACATCAGGTTTTTATTTATTGATTCCAGCCAGCTGTCTACAATGTGTGTCTGGGCTAACTGACTTGAATGTTTCGGTCTAAATCCGGACTGATTAATATTCATTAAATTGCCCTTTTCTAGAAACTTGAGGTGTTTTGTATTTGTTTTTCAAGAGGCTTTAACAGGGCCGACAAAAGTGAGATAGGACGGTAGTTACTGACATCTTCAAGATCTTTTGATTTAGGGATAGGAAATACCTTGGCCTCTTTGAAAATAGCTGGAAACGTGCTGTGTTTTATACAGAGGCTAAAGATATAAGTGAGTGTTTCTACCGTATAATGGTAGTGACATTTTAAAACAACTGGTCTTCCAGCAAATGATTTGGGACCAAAAAGATACAGCATCAGTTTGGAAAGCCCTAAACGTTATTAAGAAAGGGTAAATCAGCCCCGGAAATTCCATCCCATTTGTCAGCTGATCTATTAAATAATCATTTTTTTATCGACAGCTAAAACACTTGCTCAGTCAGCTGCAATTAGTAACGCAGAGTACCAAGTTCCTAGTGTACTGGAAAAATACTGTGAGGCAAAAAATATACTGCAGACAATCATCATTCCTAATATTACTGTCGCTGAAGTCGGCAAATTTATTTCTAGCATGCCAAACAAAAAGTCCACGGTCCATCCCCGTGCAGTCTTTGAAAGCGTTTCTTTGGCCGTCCTTGCTTTCTGTGGCCTTTTGAGAGTGCGTTATACAGGAGATTGCGTGGCATGCGAGAATCATCCATGCGTATGACATGACCTGTCCACTGAAGTTGTGTCTTTAAGATCAAGGCTTCAACACTTACTAAGCGAGCATTGTCCAGGACTTCCAGGTTTGTCACCTTGTCTTGCCATTTGATGCCCATGAGTGAGCCTGCGGATCTCGTGTGGAAACGCTCTAGCTTCTTGATGTGCTTTCTGTAGAGCGTCCATGACTCACAGTCGTAGAGGAGGCTGGGGAGGACTACTGCCTTGTAGACTTTGATCTTGGTGGAGAGCTTGACGTTGTTGTTATTCAACACACGAGTGAGCTGACGACCCAGGGCTTTGCTGGCTTTGCTGATGCGAGCTGAGATTTCTTTGTCGATAGTGCCGTGGGAAGAGATGATGCTCCCCAGGCATCTGAACTGTTCGACATTCTTTAACTCGGTGCCTTCAATATACACGTTGGGTGAGTGGGTGGGTGGGGTGTGTGTGTGTGTGTGTGTGTGTGTGTGTGGGGGGGGGGGTGCTCTTGTGCCTGGGGCTGGTTGGTGCAGTACCTCGGTCTTGCTGCGACTGATGGTGAGGCCAAACAGTAGAGAGGCTTCCGTGAACCTGTTGATTATGGTCTGGAGGTCAGACTCCGTGTGCGCCATCAGCGCACAGTCATTGGCAAACAGCGCCTCAAGGATCAGTCTCCCGATGGTCTTAGTCCTGGCATTCAGTCGACGGAGGTCGAAGAGAGAGCCGTCTAATCTTTATTTCAGGTACAATCTCTTCTCAAGGTCGCGTACTGCTTGGTTCAGGACACACGTGAAGAACATGTTGAACATCACGGAGGCAAGAACACAACCATGTTTCACACCATTGGAAATGTCGAAGGGTGCGGACGTGCTGCCGTTTGACTGGACAACTATCATTCCATCATGGAAGAGGCAGATGATGTTGGTGAACTTCCTGGGGCAGCCGAGCTTTGCGAGGATTACCCTAAGAGCTTCTCTGTTCACTAAAACTCTCTATCGTACACTTATTGTACACATTTTTATAGTGTCCGAGAACATCAAACCAAAACTTGTTGTCTGCACACTTTAACATCAGTATATTTGCAAACTCCCATCTGAGCTGAAAAATGTTTACAAACCTAGGATATGACAAGTACAAAATCCTTTCAAAAGAGAGTCAGTTGAGTACATTCTTCTCAGCCAGCTCACCTTCATGATGAGAGGAATAAGTAAATACCGACCATTTTCAAACCAACTTGTTCGTAAAGGGAACACGCTCGAGATTTGTTAACCTTTCCTCTTTTATTGCTCCACATGAACAAGAAAAATAACTTATTTACTTCCATCAGAAAAGTGTCTAGTGGATCAGAATAATTTAAAAGGTGTACAATTTTGGACAATGCAAGGGGTTTTTTAACAGTCACTTTTCACTCGATACTCTGCCTTCTCCGCCTTGCCCTCCCGACCCCCCCCCTCCCCCCTTTTTCGGCACCCCCCTCTCGTCCTTCCGCCCCGTCTCTCAGGATGAAGTCCTCAAGACTATAAAGTCCACGCTTTTCAAAACCTGCGAACTAGACCCCCTCCCAGCTTCTCTCTACCGGGACGGCCTCCCAAAACTTCTGCCCTTCATTACCGACATCATCAACACATCTCTAGAGAATTGCTCCGTCCCCGATATCTTCAAGTCCGCCATCGTCCGTCCTCTCCTCAAAAAAACACAACCTCGACCCAAACGACCTCAAGAACTATCGTCCAGTCTCCAATCTCTCATTCCTGTCCAAGCTTCTTGAGAAGGTTGTTCTCAACCAGCTCAACCTCCACCTCGCCGACAACAACCTCCTCAGTCCCTTCCAGTCTGCGTATCGCAAACATCACAGCACTGAAACAGCCCTTCTACATATCCTAAACGACCCACTCCTTTCCACCGACGGTAGTAAAAAAGTAAGACCGGTCCCACCCAGGTATGCATCATGTCACTCTGTTCCCGACGCCTCAAAATATTCGAGCAGAAGGATGTGAAGCACGCTGGGGCGTTTCGATCGGTATTCGTAGTTAGTAACTACAGGCTCCGATTTACTCATCAGGGAACCGGCCGACAATTCTCAGTTCATTTCTTGGTGTATTCCTCTCAGTGTGTGGCATTTTATTCCTTACATTAGGACATGATAATTGTTGTCAGTGTAGTCCATGCAAGTAACTGTAGTCCTGACGCGGCATTATTGATGTCAAGTATGATCGCTTTCAAATCCTTGCAGTATTCCTGACGCGGTATTATTGATGTCAAGTATGATCGCTTTCAAATCCTTGCAGTATTCCTGACGCGGTATTATTGATGTCAAGTATGATCGCTTTCAAATCCTTGCAGTATCTAGTCTTATGTCGGGATACGATTGTATCGCCGCGTCTTCTGTTTCCTCGGCGCTTGTGCCTGTCAGGTCCAAGGTCATTTCCTGCTCAGCGGGGCTTAGCCGCGATAAGATACAAGGAAGCGTTGGGAGTCTGCGTGTATGGACGTGGACCCGACATATTCTTTGTTTATTAATCCGTCCGTTTTGACGGATCAATCCCAGACTTTGCGTCGTTGTTGTTGTTGTTGATTTTCAGTGTATTCGTGTTTGTAGACGATGCCGGTTGTTTGTGTGGCCGTGTTGCCGCACAGCACGACAGACTGGTGTTTGTAGTATTGCCCTCTGTGTAGGTGGTACGCAGTGTTGCCGTGGTGCATATCTCACAGTTGATGTGACAAGAACAAAAAACACCGATAAAAGACACAGAGATTTACATACTGCGTGAGGATAAGAGCCATAACTCGTGTTATACAATGACATAAATAAACAGCGCTCGTGGATCGTGCACTGACCCTATTCCATTCACATGGCAGCCGGGTCGGCATACGCACCCGAGAAGAAAAAGCGTACACCGAGTAAGTCAAAGTACAGTCTGTTAGAGTCAAGGCCTCAAAGCCTGTACCAGCCATTGTCAGAGTGTGCACGAGCAAATAGCAAAACCTGTACGTGAGGAAGCCAGGCTGTATTAAGGCTATAGTCTGTTCTTACTACGGCTGGCATCCGCAAAATATATGTCGCACACACACACACACACACACACACACACACACACACACACACACACACACACACACACACACACACTCTGTAAACCGTGGCTCTACAATTAACTATGCAAGTAGTTCTATAGTGCATTTTTTATTTGTTAAGTTATGGGAAAAAAAGGAAAAGAAAAATCAGTGTACACATGCTTCCAATAGCTAACCATCATTGATCAACTGTCTGTGTTCGTTGGTTCATTTCCATTGGACTAAGTTTATCAATAGTCTATTCTGACCAAACTCAAACAGCAGAAGGAAAATCAATAGCAGGCGTGCGGACGCAGTACATCATGCTCCTTGGGCCTGGATCGCTGATTTGAAACGGGCAGACCTGCGTACTGATACAAATATTTGTGTATGTACGTAGTATCAAGTAGCCCTAATGTTATAGACCATTTTTACAACCGGCAACACTTTGACCAACTTGCCATTACCCAATAGTCATGTTCATTCAAAATGGAAAAGATATAATCATAATTTAATGAATTCATTTCAGTTGCGCGGAAAATGTACATAGCATGTGCAGTTCAGATAGAGCTATAGTCTGCTCCTATAAAGACGTGTCCACTGAACGATCGCAGGCGTGTTTGATCTAAAACCTATTAGGTTTCAATAATGTGAGCATAAAGTGCAAAAAAATAAGGAAAGTCGGCATCCGTTACGGTACGTTCGTGATGATAGCTTTTCCCCATTTAAAATTGCCGACTTGGGAAACGTACGTTGTTTCCGATGCCCTCAGAAATTTTTCGTACAACTGATAGGTCCTTTTTAGGTTTCATTGGTTATGATAGAGTACCACAGTTACTCCCAACCTGATTTTATGATGCTGTGGTGCATTTTAGAAGCAACAGATGCTACATTTGCTGCCCTGCCACCATTTTACCAGTGCGCAAAGGAACGGAAAATGATCATAACAATTGCTTATGTCATACTCCTGTTTAAATATTTTTGTTGCCAGTTTTCTGAATAAAGTATGCATAGTGAGCATACAAATGGGTGATCATTTCATTAATTTCAATGTGACCCATCAATTTAATTGTAATTCTTGTTGGTCATTTAAAATTGCCGACTTGGGAAACGTACGTTGTTTCCGATGCCCTCAGAAATTTTTCGTACAACTGATAGGTCCTTTTTAGGTTTCATTGGTTATGATAGAGTACCACAGTTACTCCCAACCTGATTTTATGATGCTGTGGTGCATTTTAGAAGCAACAGATGCTACATTTGCTGCCCTGCCACCATTTTACCAGTGCGCAAAGGAACGGAAAATGATCATAACAATTGCTTATGTCATACTCCTGTTTAAATATTTTTGTTGCCAGTTTTCTGAATAAAGTATGCATAGTGAGCATACAAATGGGTGATCATTTCATTAATTTCAATGTGACCCATCAATTTAATTGTAATTCTTGTTGGTCAAGGTATAAAAAGGGGGAAACGTCTCTAATACAATACAATACAATACAACTTTATTGTCTGTTCGAGTCCAGGCACGACAGAAATTTGCCTTTCGGCTCGTCATGAAACAACAATATAAAACATTAACAAACGCTGCAAAAGCATATCATGAAAAATTATCATTGCAGCAATCTATCACAAGCAATCTGTCACAAGATGGGAGGTAATGTTAAGTAGATCATACTTATCGCGGCGTTATAAACGAGAGTTCAAAATCGAGACAGCAGTTGGAATAAAAGACTTCTTAAAAACATTCCTTTTGGCAAGTGGCATGTTGAAACGTCTGCCTGATGGTAGCATTTGAAACTGATCAGAGAGTGGGTGACTAGGATCATTGACAATGCTAGCAGCTATCCTTCGGACAGCTCTATGGTACAGATCATCTACTGGGTACTGTCCTAGGCCAATGATCTTCTCAGCTGTTCTGACGATACGTGACAGTCTGCCCCTGTTTTTCATACTGAGATTGCCATACCAAGCAGTGATGTTAAACGTCAGTATGCTTTCGATCAGGCTTCTATAAACGGATTCTAAAATCCTGGAACTGACATCAAAACTTCTCAGTTTCCTAAGAAGGTACAGACGCTGGTTTGCTTTTTTCACAATCAGATCAGTGTTTCCAGTGAAGGACAGCCCACTATCCACGACTGTGCCAAGGTACTTAAATTCAGTGACCACCTCTACAGGTTGATTATTAATTGAGACAGGTACAAAAATATCATCAACTTTCCTGTCATCAATGACGAGTTCCTTGGTTTTCTGTACATTCATTTCCAGAAAACTGTCTTTGCACCATGACACTAATACTGCTATCTGTGCAAAGTACTCGGCCAAACTGTCTTCTTTTTGGAGTAGGCGTACAAGGGCCATGTCGTCTGAGAACTTTAAGAGACGAGAAGTGGCAGTGTGACAACGCATATGGTCTGTGTATATAGAAAACAATGTCGGAGAGAGGACACAACCTTGAGGGCAGCCTGAATTTAGCACCACTTGGTCAGACAGACTGCCGTGTACATTTACACGTTGTGGCCTGTCCTTCAAAAAGTCTCGCACCCACAGAATAATGTTTGTGTTCACATTAAAGTCCATCATACGCTGCAAAAGCATCAGTGGTTCAACAGTATTAAAAGCATTAGAAAAGTCAATAAAAAGAATTCTCACATGTGCCTTTGATTTCTCAAGATGTTGAAATACAAGATTGTACAGAGTAAGGCATGCATCCTCCACACCCCTATGGTTTTTGTAAGCAAATTGGAATGGATCCAGTAGTTCGGCAACATCATTTAACAGATGCCTCCTCACCACTTTTTCCATACATTTTGACAAAATAGAAGTCAATGCAACTGGACGGAAATCGTTGAATTCATGAGCGTTGGTTTTTTTTAGGAATCGGGACAATGATTGATGATTTCCAAGCCGTAGGGACAGTATGATGATCAAGCAGGAACTGAAAAATAGTAGTGAAGATCTTCCCCAATTGACCTGCACAGGTTTTCAATACTCTGCCACCTAACCCATCTGGTCCAGGTGCTTTGTGTGCATTCAGCTTAGAAAAGATGTTTACTACCTCCTCTTCAGTAATTGACAAAGGTTCCGGCACAATGGACTGGCACAATTCATCACAGTTATCACTAAGGTTTCTGCCATCGAACCGTGATTAAAAACGATTTAGATCATTGGCCATCTCAACTGGATTCCCAGTGCAGAGCCTGGCTTGTTTCTTTTGCTGCCTACCCATCATGCCGTTCAGACCATTCCATGCATCTCTAGCGTTGCCAGAAGAAAATTTTGTTTCGATCTTGCTTTTATAGTTCAGTCTGGCAGTCCTAGCAGCCCTTCTAAAATCCCTCTCCTTTTCCCGAAATTCATCAGTGTTACCCTGTAAGAAAGCAAGTTTCTTCTGGTTCAAATACACCTTTAGCTCCTTGCTGACCCATGGCTTATTGTTAGCAAACACCTTCACTGTCTTGGTTTTAATTACAGTGTTTTCACAAAATCTTACGTAAGAAGTGACTGTCTCAACAAGTTCATTAGGGTCATCACAGTTATGAGTAAACATATCCCAATCTGTCGCCTCAAAGCACCCACGGAGCTCCTCCATGCTGTCCGGTGTCCACAGCTGTGTGGTTTTCGTAACAGTCTTGGACGTCTTTTGATTTTTTGTCTATACTTTGGCAACAAGTGTATGACGTTGTGGTCCGAGCGCCCCAGTGGGGGCCTACACAACGGCTTAAACGCATCGTCAATGTTGCCAAAGCAGAGATCAATGGTGCGATTAAGTCTTGTAGGACATGTAATGTACTGTTGTAGAGAGAGGTGTGGTGTTAGATCGCACTGATTGAAGTCGCCAAGAATAAAAACTGGCTGGTCAGGATAGTTTGATACCACTCTAGAATAACAGTCAGCGATCGTCTCAGCTGCAGCTTTGAAGTCGGGACCCGGAACATAAACGGTAATTATAGTCAGCTGGCCGAATTCACGTGGCAAGTAGTGTGGTCGCAGCGACACGGTTAGCAGTTCAAGGTTGCGTGTACACACCCGCTCACGGACAGTCAGCTGTGTAGCCCACTTTTCGCTGACGAGCATACACACACCACCGCCCACATTCTTCTGAATCTTAACCCTGTCCCTGTCAGCCCGTACAGTTGTAAAACCAGGCAATGTCACTTCCCCAGAGTCCTCCGTCAGCCATGTTTCGGTAAAACAGAATAAATTAGTCCGCCTAAAGTCACCGTCAAACTGCATTAGAGCCGTTAGTTCATCCATTTTATTCTGCAAGGAGCGGACATTTGATAATGTTATGGTAGGGAGGGGGTGTCTACTACCCCGTATCTTCAGTCTCTCCCTCACTCCGCCTCTCGACCCTCTCTTTTTCTGCTTCTTCTTCTTCCCCCCACATTCAGAAAGATCGATCATGCTCATGTTCAAATCATGGTTTACACCCGTGTGTTGCAAAGCGGTCAAAAACTCACGACTGTACTGGACACAGGCAAAATGGCGGATGAAACGGTCGGTCCATGCTGGCCCAAGACTAAAGTCACAACCAACAGGTCGCTAAAGAGGCACAAAGCTACCACGGTCGATATGTAATGTCCTCCCATCATTGCACGGATGCTTGCACACTTTCATACACAATAATACTCTGCATCCTTACAAAACTCCACAAATAACCGGGACAGTGACGAGCCGAGGGTCGACGAACAGAGTTGCGCCCCTAATCAGGGGAAGCCACTGAAGCTTCTACCGTCTGCACATTCAGCAGTCTTGTCAAGCTCGGGGAAGGTGTACCTCAGGGAGATGTTGTGTCTGATGCTGTTCTTGGTCTACATTAATGACATCAGTACAGCGGTACCAAGGTTCGTCTCGAACATCCTCCATGCGGATGACTTTGCAGCGTAGAGCGCAGCAGAACATAAAGAAATAGCATCCTGCAGAATCCATTATGCTGCCAATAGAGTCAGCAGCTGGACTGAAAGATGGCCACTCAAACTAAGCTAGACCATCTCTCTCAAACAGATGGAAGATGTCATCTTGAAACTGGAGACCTTCCAGTCCCAAAGACAGACAGGCTAACTTTACTGGCAACAAATAAAAGCACTGGATTCAATTGCAAGCTTCACATCAAAGCCATAGAAGCTAGAGCTTCGAAAAACTGTCTCTGATGAAGACACAGCGCAAATTACAGCATCCTGGCGCAAGCAAACACCAGCTCGGTCAGAGCAGAAGTGCGGTACCAAGATACATCGACAACATGAAACACTGCCTGCAAAACCAAAACAAAAGCCAGGCTTGACAAGATGCAGAACATGGGTCATTCTCATGATGCAGGGACATTCTCAGAGCCGTCTGGAGCACCCCACTTTAGGAAATGGAGGACATTGGAGCCAATGCAACGCAGAACAGCACACACAATGAAGAGACATACTAAACACCGACAGCACTGGAGACTACAGGAGCAGAGCAAGAACCGGCAGAAACACCCAAGTCTGAACCGCCAACTGAAGGTCCTGCACAAGGTTAAAACTGACGTCCTGGAACCAAGCCCAAAGTTGTGTGAAGAGCTCTCTTCAGATACCTGGACATCTCTCAAGAGCCTTCTAGACAACAAAAACCATGTTTCAGGACTCTTTGCCAAAGGTCGCGGCACTGCACACAGCCATCTCGCTGCAGATTATGCACAGGCGCTACCCTCACAGCAACTGTGCTCACATCTACACAGGCAGGTCCGAACAAGACGCCGTGCGGAACGAATGATTGATTGATTGATTGTTGGGGTTTAACGCCGAGCAGGCGACTAGCCATCTCATGGCGGTCGGAACGAATGAAGTGGCGTGTACATCTGTTGAGAGACCACACTACTACCTCCCTCTCCTTACCAGCTGTCGGCAGCAGCTCCAACTATCGTACAGATCTGCAGGTGCTCAACACAGCAGCAGAGCACTAGCTAGGGTAAGACAGGAGCTTGATCCACTGATCTCCTCACCAGGAAGCTTCAGGATAAACTGGATACCCTGTCCACAAAATAGTGCTGCAGTGGATTCAAGTGCATTCTGGAGTAACTGGGAATGGAGAGGCTGACAGCCTGGCCAATGCAGGCGCCAGACACCCTCTAGATCACAACGTCCTGTAAAGAAACCAAGACGCTACAGCAACAATGTGATTGGCAACAGGAGAATGTCGACTGATCACTCTGGAATCACCTCGTGAGACTGGGTCATGCGGAAACAGCCCTATGCGAATGTAACATAGAAAATCAGTCTCCTTAGCACATTCTCCAGACCTGTCCATACAGAGAAGCAGTCCGCTGGCAGTTCTGACCAGAAAACACGTCCCTGTACACCAAACTCTGAAAACCTGCTCATTTATTAGCAGCCAGAATAATATAAGATTTAAAGGCGGCTATCAAGGAATTGAACGTTGCAGAAGAAGAAGGCAAAAGAAATGGGGGTGGAAGTGGTGATCTCAAGGTGGACATGTGCAAACTAAGTATTTCGATAACATTGTTTTGGCTGTTAGGAACCATAAAACGTTATTATGCATATTCATATTTACACCTTTCTAGACGAAAATAAATGAAAACAAAAGGGAAGACCTTACTAGACCAGCCTTACGCTAGATCAAATATCACCTAAAAGACCAGCCAGTTAAAAATAGTTACAATTACATTGATGGTCACATTGATATTAATGAAATGATTACACATTTTTATGCTCAGTGTACATACTTTGTTAAGAAAACTGGCAACAATAATTTAAACGGAAGAGTATGACGTGAATACAAATTTTATTTTCCAGTAAAGTTGCCCTGTCTGTCTTTGGTACTGGAATGTCTCCAGTTTCAAGGTGACCTCTTCCATCTGATTGAAAGAGAATCAAGATGACTTTATTGTTGCTGTAATAGAAGATAATCATTCACAGCAAAAATTGTCTTGCCATCGCAGGTGCTACTCACATTCACTCACTCGCTCATTCCACAAATTACAAGATCTTGGCTTGACTTCGCGAACGAAGATTCTATAGGGCTTGCCCACGTCGTCTGCAGGCATTTTCGTGGCTGCGGAGGCCAATCCGGGACAGGCAGGTTCGACCGCAGTGGCTGCAGGGGAAGGTCTGGTCAGGGTTCTGAGTTACGGCAACTCGGTTTTTTCTCCTGAGCCGTTTGTCCTTAAGGTTAGCTCTGCGAGAGTCCTCAAAGGAGACGGCTGCCTTGTAGATGGTGGAGCGCCAGGTGTCACGGTCCGCAGCAAGCGAAGACCACTGGCGGTGGTCGATTTGGCAAGCACTAAGTGACTTCTTGAGACCGTCTTTGTATCTCTTCTTTGGTGCCCCTCTGTCACGGTGTCCAGTAGCAAGCTCGCCGAACAGAGTGATCTTGGGTAGGCGATGATCCTCCATCCTGGAGACGTGCCCCGCCCAGCGAAGCTGTGTCCGCAGCAACAAAGCCTCGATGCTCATAGTTTCTGCCTGTTCAAGGACCTCGACGTTGGTGACATAGTCACTCCAGTGAATGCCCAGGATGGTACGCAGGCAGCGCTGGTGAAAGCGTTCGAGGAGTCGTAGTTGGTTGCGGTAGAGGGCCCAGGACTCGGAACCGTACAGCAGGGTGGTGAGGACGACAGCTCTGTACACACTGATCTTGGTGCCCGTTTTCAGCTGTTGATTGTGCCACACCCGCTTGAAAAGTCGCCCAAAAGCGCTGTTCGCTTTTGCCAGCCTGCTGTCAAGCTCCTTGTCCAGCTTGGCATCTGACGTGATGATGCAGCCAAGGTAGGTAAACTGGTGTACTGACTTCAGTTCAGACTCGCCGATGGTGATGTGGGGAGGGCGATGCTCTACCTTGGGTGCCGGCTGATGTAGTACCTCTGTCTTTTTCAGACTGACCTCGAGTCCAAAGAGCTGGGCAGCATCTGCAAAGCAGGATGTGATGCGCTGCAAGGCTCTCTCTGTGTGTGCAACAAGGGCAGCGTCATCAGCAAAGAGCAGCTCACGAATCAGTTGGTCTAGGGTTTTCGTGTGGGCCTGCAGTCGTCTGAGGTTGAACAGGCTGCCATCGAGACGATACCTGATGTACACTGCATCGTCATCGTCGAGGTCTACTGTGGCCTGCTTCAACATCATGCTAAAGAAGATGGTGAAGAGGGTTGATGCCAGCACGCAGCCCTGTTTCACGCCGTTGATAATGGGGAATGGTTCTGAGAGGTTACTGTTGAGTCTAACCTGGCCTTGCTGGTCCTCGTGGAGCTGGACGATCATGCTTAGGAACTTTGGGGGACAGCCAAGTCGCTCCAGGATCTGCCACATGCCTTGCCTGCTCACAGTGTCGAATGCTTTTGTTAGGTCGACAAACGTTACGTACAGCCCTTTGTTCTGCTCGCGGCACTTCTCCTGAAGCTGTCTCAGCACAAAGACCATGTCGGTGGTACTCCTGTTGGCTCTGAAGCCACACTGGCCCTCTGGGAGGTGGTCTTTAGCGATGGCAGGTACCAGCCGATTCAGGAGCAGCCTTGCGAGAATTTTCCCGGCAATGGACAGCAGGGTAATTCCACGATAATTAGAGCATTCAGATTTCTCTCCTTTGTTCTTGTATAGGGTGATGATGACTGCATCACGGAGATCCTTTGGTAGTGTTCCTTTCTCCCAGCAGCAGAGAAAGAGGTCATGGAGCTTGTTGTGCAGTGCTGGGCCTCCATGTTTCCAGATCTCTGGCGGGATTCCGTCAATGCCTGCTGCTTTGCCACTCTTGAGCTGGTGGATGGCTGTGTGGGTCTCTTCGGCGGTGGGCGGTTCGTCCAATTCAACCTTTAGTGGGAGCTGTGGGATTTGGAGGATGACTGTTTCTTGAATAGTGCGCTCAGCGCCGAAGAGGTCCTGAAAGTATTCTGACCAGCGGTTCAAGATGGAGGTATTATCTGTGAGGAGTGCCTGTCCATCGGCGCTTCGCAGGGGACTTTGTACCAGGTGCCTAGGGCCATACACTGCTTTCAGTGCTTCATAGAAGCCCCTGTAGTCACCGTTGTCAGCGCAAAGCTGGGTCCTCTGTGCCAGTCTCGACCACCACTCGTTCTGGAGCTCTCTAAGCTTGAGCTGGAGACTGCTGCAGATGAGGCGAAAGGCAGATTTCTTCACAGGGCAGGAAGGCTGGGCTAGGTGGGCCTGGTGGGCGGCTCTTTTGTTTGCTAGAAGTTCCTGGATCTCCACGTCGTTTTCGTCAAACCAGTCTTTGTTCCTCTTTCTAACAAAGCCCAAGACTTCCACAGAAGATTTTACAATAGCAGTTTTCAGTTGCTCCCAGAGTGTTTCAGGGGAGGAGTCTGCTGGATCAACTGTGTCTTTGAGCATGCGCTGTAAATCTGTCTGAAGGGCAGCTTTCTTGTCATCACGCTGAAGGCTGGCGACATCAAGCTTTTTCTTGAGGGGGCCTCTTTTCTTGGGTTTCAGCTTGAGGTGGAGCCTGAGTTTGCAGCGGACAAGGCGGTGGTCAGTGTGGCACTCTGCACTGGGCATCACTCTGGTGAGGAGGACGTCACTGCGGTCCCTCTGACGCACAAGGACATAGTCGATAAGGTGCCAGTGCTTGGAGCGAGGATGCATCCAGGTGGTCTTTCGACTGTCCTTTTGCTGGAAAGTAGTGTTGGTGATGACAAGTTGCTGTTCTGCACAGAACTCCAACAGCAGGCGGCCATTGTCATTGCAGTTCCCAACGCCATGCTTGCCGAGGACTCCTTTCCAGGCTTCAGAGTCTTGGCCCACTCTGGCGTTGAAGTCGCCAAGGATGATGACTTTGTCGTCTGCGGGGGTGCTCTGCAGGAGGCTGCGCAGATCAGAGTAGAACTTGTCTTTTTCTGCAGGCTCTGCCAGGAGGGTTGGGGAGTACACACTGAGAAGGGTGACGTATTGCTGGTGTCTCAGTGGGAGGCGCATGGACATGATGCGGTCGGAGTGACCCATTGGTAGGTTTTCCAACTTATTCGCAATGGGGGTCTTGACCATGAAGCCCACGCCTGAGAGCCGTCTTTCTGATGCAGGCCTGCCTGACCAGTAGAGGGTGTAGCCAGCGCCAAGTTCTTGGAGGCTGCCTTCCTCCGGGAGGCGTACTTCGCTGAGCGCGGCGATGTCGATGTTTAACCTCCGCAATTCATGGGCAATAAGGGCGGAGCGACGTTCAGGGCGTCCGCTGTCTGCTGTGTCGAGCATGGTTCGGATGTTCCAGCATGCTACGTTGAGTCCGGTCGTGGTCGTCATGAAAGTGGATCCATTGTTTTTTCTTGTTTTCTGACCGCAGGAGAAGATGCCCGTTGACCGCGGCTAGCCAACTGGGGTTACGAGGGGATGAGCTTTGGTTAGGCCACCTTTTCTAGGCCTCTCTCCGTGTGGAGCAAGCAGTGCTGTCCCTAGAGAAGGCTGCTTGGTCGTTCAGGGTGTGCCGAGTGATGTTGTCATCCCCAGGTCAACATCAGGCGACCAATATCCTGAACCGCCTGCATGCAGGTTTGAGACTGCGGCTTCCAGTGACATCTTTCACCTGCCGTTTCGCCCCTTGCCCATCGCTACAGGACTTGGAAAGGTCGTTGTCATGGTCCGTGGGCGTTTCCTAAAGCCTGCGCGGTGGAGCTTTTTGGTGGAGTGCAGTGTGCGCAGTACTGGCCCCACCCTTTAAACCCTTGGTTCGTCTGCCATGGCCTAGCACGCTAGGACGGTGGCATCGAGGTCCTCGGGTCGTAGGTTTTATATCAGACTGTCCTTGTCCTAGTCTCTGGCTCAAAAACCTTCCTCGGAGACACGGGGGCTTTGATGTCAGGGTTTTCCTCCCTTAGCCTTTCCGCAGCCAAGCGGCCAGTCCTACTCACATTCACTCACTCGCTCATTCCACAAATTACAAGAACAGAGCTACAAAATGGACAATGACTCCGGACGGCTAAAGCCCGTCGCCAAGGCATCTAATGGCCGGCGCCAGTGGCCTCATCCCGACCCTGACAAAAACAGAATTCTAAGACAGCCCTATGTCTCCTGAACACACTAGTATATGCTCTTTTGTTAAATTCCTACTTGACTAAAGCGAATACATAAAAATACAAGTTAACAACATAAACAAATAAATAAATAAACAGATGGTCTAGCTCAGTTTGAGTGGGCATCTTTCAATCCAGCTGCTGACTCTATTGGCAGCATACTGGATTCTGCAGGATGCTATTTCTTTATGTTCTGCTCTCCACACTGCAAAGTCATCAGCATGGACGATGTTTGAGACGAACCTTGGTACCGTTGTACTGATGTCATTAATATAGACCAAGAACGGCGTCGGACACAACATCTTCCTGAGGTACACCTTCCCCAAGTTAACAAGACTGCTGAATGTGCAGACGGTAGAAGCTTCAGCGGCAGACCCTGTCTACAAACGTTTCCCCCTTTTTATGCCTTAACTAAAAAGAATTACCATTAAATTGATGAGTCACATTGAAATTAATGAAATGATCACAAATTTGTACGCTCAATATGCGTACTTTGTTAAGAAAACTGGCAACAAAAATATTTAAAAACATGAGTATGACGTACGCAATTGTTATGATCATTTTTCATTTCTTTGTGTAATGGAAAAATGGTGGCAGGGCAGCAGATTTAGCCACTGTGTCCCCTAAATGCATCAGAGCATCATAAATCAGGGTGAGAGTAAACTCTATCCTAACCAATAAAACATAAAAAGGACCAAACAGTTGTATGCGAAATTTTTGAGGGCATCGGAAACAACGTACGTTTCTCAATTCGGCAATTTTAAATGGGAAAAAAAGCTATCATTCACCACGAAACGTACCGTAAAGGATGCCGACTTTCCTTATTTTCTTGCACTTTCTGCTCACATTATTGAACCCTAATAGGTAAATAGAGGTCAAAATGAAATGGAATAACATTAGTAATTGTTTCTAATTAAGTTTGTGTATTTTTTACAACTAGGTGGTATGGATACAAAATCAACCACTGTGCCACTCACAGTAATCACAGCATCACGTCCTAGGCTATACGTTTATAATAATTGTGACATCGTGTTTAATGATATAAGCCTGAAAATGGACTGCCAGGGGTATAGAACATGTCTGAAGGCATCTGACACATTATTTTTGTCTTTTTTTGCGATTTTGCGGAAATGGCCGTTTACTAGGTGCACAAATACCTTCCTGTGAGCCGGATATTAACTATCTTTTTCGTTATTTGTTTGCAAGAAAACGCAGAAGGTGTGCATTAACATACTATTGCCTGATTTGGGCTTCTGGAATGAATTCTGATTTATCTAGAGGAAATTGTTTCTCAAACTCATTTTAGCATCCCGAAGATCGGCTATACCGTGCTCCATCGGCTATATCTCTGGTGTGTTCCTAAGGATTGTAGGGGAACATAGCTTTAACATCTGAAGACATACTGAAGTACACTTTGAAACCCACCTTAGTGAGTACTGGGAAGGGGGGGGGGGTGGTGCACGGCAGCCAGGACTGACTTATGGAGTAACTTGGAGAGCACACTTTTATTAGTAGGGGCTTGGGGGGGGGGAGGTACGTGGGGAGGTTGGAGGGGGAGCCGAACAAACAACCCGAAACGCTGATAAATTCTGACGTAATAGCGTGTTGTTTTCTACGTTGGGATGTTCATTTTGTCTACCGTATTTTAAAAAAATAAGATTGACTTTGAAATGGGGCTGGTTGGAGCGCATTCCGGAGCAAACACATGACGTTTTTGGCGTGCCGTGCAGAAATTCTGACAAAGAAGTAACAAGATAAAAATGACGTCACGTATAGCTACGCAAACCATGCTAGAGAACGTCTTTTTGGCGCCAAAAGGCGTGTGTGTGTGTGAGTGTGTGTGTGTGTGTGTGTGTGTGTGTGTGTGTGTGTGTGTGTGTGTGTGTGTGTGTGTGTGTGTGTGTGTGTGTGTGTGTGTGTGTGTGTGTGTGGTGTGTGTGTGTGTGTGTGTGTGTGTGTGTGTGTGTGTGTGTGTGTGTGTGTGTGTGTGTGTGTGTGTGTGTGTGTGTGTGTGTGTGTGTGTGTGTGTGTGTGTGTGTGTGTGTGTGTGTGTGTGTGTGTGTGTGTGTGTGTGTGTGTGTGTGTGTGTGTGTGTGTGTGTGTGTGTGTGTGTGTGTGTGTGTGTGTGTGTGTGTGTGTGTGTGTGTGTGTGTGTGTGTGTGTGTGTGTGTGTTGTGTGTGTGTGTGTGTGTGTGTGTGTGTGTGTGTGTGTGTGTGTGTGTGTGTGTGTGTGTGTGTGTGTGTGTGTGGTGTGTGTGTGTGTGTGTGTGTTGTGTGTGTGTGTGTGTGTGTGTGTGTGTGTGTGTGTGTGTGTGTGTGTGTGTGTGTGTGTGTGTGTGTGTGTGTGTGTGTGTGTGTGTGTGTGTGTGTGTGTGTGTGTGTGTGTGTGTGTGTGTGTGTGTGTGTGTGTGTGTGTGTGTGTGTGTGTGTGTGTGTGTGTGTGTGTGTGTGTGTGTGTGTGTGTGTGGTGTGTGTGTGTGTGTGTGTGTGTGTGTGTGTGTGTGTGTGTGTGTGTGTGTGTGTGTGTGTGTGTGTGTGTGTGTGTGTGTGTGTGTGTGTGTGTGTGTGTGTGTGTGTGTGTGTGTGAGAGTGTGTGAGTGTGAGAGTGTGAGAGTGTGAGAGTGTGAGTGTGTGTGTGTGTGTGTGTGTGTGTGTGTGAGAGTGAGTGAGTGAGTGAGTGAGTGAGAGACAGCGACTGGAGTTCGCGTTTCAAAATGGACAAGCTTGAAATTTTAGAATGTTGTCCCTTGTCAAGATGTAGAGATATTCAGGGTCCGGTGGAACCAGTAATTAGGGTGTGACTGTTGCAGCGTGAGAATGTTTACCGTAGTACAGAGATGCAGCCGGGATGTGGTGAAGGCTTAGCAATTAGTTAAGGCGGGGCAGGGGTCTGTTTACTGTCCACTGTCAGATGTCATAGATCAAGGGTCGGGTAGTTTTAATCAAGATAGAGAGGAAGGGTGTAGAGGGTGAGAAAGGGTGGGGTAGTTTTAATCAAGATAGAGAGGAAGGGTGTAGAGGGTGAGAAAGGGTCGGGTAGTTTTAATCAAGATAGAGAGGAAGGGTGTAGAGGGTGAGAAAGGGTGGGGTAGTTTTAATCAAGATAGAGAGGAAGGGTGTAGAGGGTGAGAAAGGGTCGGGTAGTTTTAATCAAGATAGAGAGGAAGGGTGTAGAGGGTGAGAAAGTGGAAGAAGGAGTTAGTTGAGAGCTGGCGGCCGGCAGAGAAGGACTGTAAACTAGAATAAAGAAAACTGAAAAGAAGTTTGGTATTTTATGTATTATTTTGAAAGGATTGATTGATTGATTGTACATTGCTTAACGTCCCGACAGCAACAAGGCTTTCTCAGGACGTGCCTGCACTGCTTGTGAAAAAAAAAACACTAAACAGAACATTGAATGTATGTCGCCAGCCGGTCAAATACGTTAAATAAACCTAACACATGGGGCCTAAATAAAGCTAAGACCATTTAGCAACACACATCCAATATCAAGAGCTACAGGCAGTGCAGACAATAGGGAGATTTTTAAAAAGGCAAATACAGGTGAACGGACCAAGGGTAGACAGAAACACATGCCCCAGAATAGAAAGGAAAACCCATCCTGTGGGGCTGACCAGGGTGACCCTGGGAACTAAAAAGTACCTAACCCACCCAAGTCCCCCAGGGCAGACCCGGGTGGGGGGTTTTGAAAGGAGAGAGGAGAAGCCTTTCACAGTGGTGGCAGCGAACGGGATTATACAAGAAGAGAATACTTCTACCAAGTATATTATTTCGAACCCAACACCTCTTGGACAAACTGTGTAGCCGGCCAGCTAGCTAACTCCGCAACAAGCGTTGCGTAAAGGACACAGTAAGACCGGTGTTGCCAAAGTTACCGTGTACACATCGTGTTCAGCGGACAGGGGAGCCTGTCGTGGTAGTGTCGCCGTGGTGGTATAGACGCTATCGTGTTCAGCGGACAGGGGAGCCTGTCGTGGTAGTGTCGCCGTGGTGGTATAGACGCTATCGTGTTCAGCAGACAGGGGAGCCTGTCGTGGTAGTGTCGCCGTGGTGGTATAGACGCTATCGTGTTCAGCGGGCAGGGGAGCCTGTCGTGGTAGTGTCGCCGTGGTGGTATAGACGCTATCGTGTTCAGCTGACAGGAGAGCCTGTCGTGGTAGTGTCGCCGTGGTGGTAAAGACGCTATCGTGTTAAGTGGACAGAATAACATGTCGTGGTGGTGTCGCCGTGTTCACGGTGTGAAAGACGCTATCGTGTTTAAGTGGACAGAATAGTCTGTCGTGCTTAGTGTCGCCGTGGTCACGGTGATATAGACGCTATCGTGTTAAGTGGACCGAATAACCTGTCGTGGTGGTGTCGCCGTGTTCATGGTGTGAAAGACGCTATCGTGGTTTTATGTAGACAGAATAACCTGTAGTGCTAGTTTCGCCGTGGTCACGGTGTACTAGACGCTATCGGGAACTTCTCCAGTTGTCTTCTTCTTCTTCTTCACTGGGCGTTCCGGAGGCTGTCGGGAACGATGTTATGAACTAACAGACTGTCATATAACGTTAGAGTGACACAGAGAGACTTACAGTGGACACGTTTGGTTTGTGACGCGTGTGTGAGCCGGTCGCCGAGTAGTGAGTACCTTGCATGCTTTCTGGTTCCACCGTTTAGTAGCGTATCATAAGATATCGTTAGAATTAGCGGTTGCATGTACATCAAGTCATAATTCCAGTATAAGTTAGGTTTGTTTTAGAACTTTGTCTGTTTCGATAGTATACTCTAGAATCCACCATAAAGCATGTCAGAGGAGGGGAATCTAGCCAGGGCAGGGTTCGCTACTCCTCGGTCAGCTCAGGCGGCTAATGTCCTGGTGGGCATGTCAAATGCGGGGACGGAGTGGGACGCCGCGGAGCTTGTCATGAGGCAGAGAGTAGCAGGTAGCGTAGGATCAGAAAGGAGCTCGGTGTCCGAAATAACAGCACAGCCGGATTATGGGGGGGGGGGGGGGGGGGCTAAAACACTTAAGGTATAGAGAGGGAGATGACATTGATGTCTTCCTACGGACTTTCGAGAAAGTGGCGCGATCATACCGAATACCGGAGATGGAGTGGGCGACGCGCCTAGCCCCGTGTCTGTCAGGAAAGGCCCAGGAAGCCTACAGCAGAATGGGCGAAGATGACTGTGAAGACTATCAGATGTTAAAGAAGGCCATTCTCTGCAGGTACGAGCTGAGGGCAGAAACATACCGCGAGCGGTTCAGATACAGCCGACGAGAAGCGGACGAATCTTTCCGCGAGTATGCGGTCCGCCTTGGAAATCACTTAGACCGGTGGATCGAGGCTAGTGACGTCAAGGTGCGCGAAACCGAACTCCGCGATCTCATCCTTCGGGAACAGTTGCTGGAAAGTTCACCAGGCCACTTAAAAGACTGGCTTCGCATGGAGGACCCGTCCTCTTTAAGCCAGCTGATTTCTCTGGCCGATCAGTATTTATCGGTCCATAAGCTCCGTAGCCCCCTCCACCATCAGAGCTTGGTGAGCAGGACAGGGCTAGTTCCAAAGATGTGGTGTGTTTCCGGTGTCGCAAGAAGGGACACATTGCCGCTAAGTGTCCAACTCCTAGGGGGGATTTAAAGGGGTCGAGACGGGCAAAAATAGCTCCGAAAGGAAACCTATGGAATAGCAACCCGTACACAGAGCAAGGGACAGTCAATGGTCACTCCGTGATTATTGTGAGGGACACGGGGTGCCATAGGACGTTAATGAGAGGAGAGTTGGTTCCCAACTCAGCTTTCATTGGAGAGTCCATAGAAGTACAGTGGGGAGATGGGCGGACTTCCAAAATTCCGCTGGCACCCGTAGACCTGCGTTGTAGTTATGATAACGGTCCAGTGATTGTGGGCGTTGTAGACAGCTGCCCAGATGAGGTCTTGTTAGGGAATGATTTGGCGGTTTGGGTAGTAGGTCGGGCTGAAACTCGTCAAGGACGAAAAGATCGCATGAGGGAGGAAACTGAATCGGATGAAAGAATGCAGGCAGAGGACGGGAGCCTATCGGAGGGTGTTCAGACCTCGCTTTTAGACACTTTAGACCTTGAAGAGCAAAGCCTGAGGGAAAAAGTGGAAATTGGAAGTCTGGACACTACCAGTCTCTTGGAGGAAGCTCAGAGGTATGATTTGCACACGTTTGAGGCAGTCACAGAGGAAGACCACAGATACGAATCACTAGCGGATGTTGCCATGGGAAATGGGGAGGCGGTCGGTGAGAAGGGAGATCACTCAGGTGTAGTGATGGAAAAGGCGCCGGAGAGGGTGCTGTTTATCGCTTCTGATGTGTCAGTGCCTGGATCACAGAACGGGGATCGACGGAAGGGGGTTGAGCTGACGGATGAGTGGCAGGAACGGACCAAAGCGTGCCTTGTTATAGACACGTCGTCAGACCCAGTACATTCGAGTTTTGACGATAGGTCCTACCCCGAATTACAAGGAAGGGAGACCTGGCTAGACGTGCAAATAGGGGACGACTTCTCCGACTCTCAGAAACAGGAGCTGAGGCAGCTGTTGTACGATTTTAAGGACGTATTGTCTGACGTACCGGGCAGAACGTCCCTCATAAAGCACGACGTGAAGACGGGGAACTCCCCGCCAGTGCACAAAAGGCCATACAGAATAGCTCAGTCGGCTAGAGCTAGTATTGAGGAGGAGCTGAACCGCATGTTAGACATGGGCATCGTGAGACCGTCAATCAGCCCTTACGCCGCACCCATCGTTCTCGTGAAGAAAGCCGATGGCACCCTTCGTTTCTGTGCGGATTATAGGGCGCTGAACCAGGTGACAGAGTTTGACCCTTTTCCCATGCCCCGTATTGATGAGGTACTAGAGAGTGTTGGAAATGCCAAGGTGATTTCCACCATAGACCTTACCTCAGGATTCTGGCAGATACCTCTTACTGAAGAGGCAAAACTGAAATCCGCATTCGTCACCCCATTCGGACACTTTCAGTTCGAAGTAATGCCTTTTGGAATGGTGAACAGTCCAGCAACGTTCACGAGGTTGATGTCCGTAGAGTTAGCAGGCTGCAAGCACGCGAGGGCATATATGGATGATGTCGTTATCTTTAGCCCATCGTGGGAACACCACATCGAGGATTTGAACGATGTGCTTTTGCGTGTGAGGTCTGCGGGTCTTACTGCAAAGCCCTCGAAATGTGAGATCGGTCGTTCTGAACTGCCCTACCTCGGATTCGTCATTGGAGGGGCACCCTCAAGCCGCAAGAGAAAAAGATCAAAGCGATCCAGGAGTTCCCTAGGCCGCAAACCAAGACCGATGTTCGCGCCATTCTCGGAATGTTTGGGTATTACCGTCGGTTTCTGCCCTCCTTCGCGGAAATTTCGGCACCTCTAAGCGACCTGACGAAGAAAGATTGCTCAAACAAGGTACAGTGGTCTCCCGAGTGTGAGTTAGCTTTTCAGACATTGAAAGACCGCATTTCCGCCGCACCAGTGCTGCAGATCCCAGACTTTTCGAAACCGTTTCTGGTCCAGACCGATGCTTCAGAAAGAGGTCTGGGTGCCGTTTTGTCGCAAATCGGGGACGATGGGGAGGAACACCCGGTAATGTTCCTCAGTCGGAAACTTCGCGGCGCCGAGACACGTTACTCCACCGTGGAGAAGGAGTGTTTGTCGATCGTATGGGCTGTGGACCTACTGCACCCCTACCTGTACGGTCGAAAGTTCACCGTCCAAACGGATCATCAGCCCCTAAAGTGGTTAGACCGGTTGAAAGGCAAGAACAACCGTCTGCTGCGCTGGAGTTTGATGCTGCAGCAGTATCAGATCCAGTTCCAGCACCGAGCCGGGTCCAAAAAGGCTAACGCGGACGGTCTGTCGCGCCCGTCAGACGCCTGAATCAAAAGGCAATTTGCAGTCAGCTTGTCGAAACATCGGACTCTATTTAGGCACTGATATGTGCATTGTGATATATCTCTACACTTTTGTTGATTATGATTTAAACCTCTGACGTGCTTTAATCATGGTGGGGGGTGTCAAGATGTAGAGATATTCAGGGTCCGGTGGAACCAGTAATTAGGGTGTGACTGTTGCAGCGTGAGAATGTTTACCGTAGTACAGAGATGCAGCCGGGATGTGGTGAAGGCTTAGCAATTAGTTAAGGCGGGGGCAGGGGTCTGTTTACTGTCCACTGTCAGATGTCATAGATCAAGGGTCGGGTAGTTTTAATCAAGATAGAGAGGAAGGGTGTAGAGGGTGAGAAAGGGTGGGGTAGTTTTAATCAAGATAGAGAGGAAGGGTGTAGAGGGTGAGAAAGGGTGGGGTAGTTTTAATCAAGATAGAGAGGAAGGGTGTAGAGGGTGAGAAAGGGTGGGGTAGTTTTAATCAAGATAAAGAGGAAGGGTGTAGAGGGTGAGAAAGGGTCGGGTAGTTTTAATCAAGATAGAGAGGAAGGGTGTAGAGGGTGAGAAAGGGTGGGGTAGTTTTAATCAAGATAGAGAGGAAGGGTGTAGAGGGTGAGAAAGGGTCGGGTAGTTTTAATCAAGATAGAGAGGAAGGGTGTAGAGGGTGAGAAAGGGTGGGGTAGTTTTAATCAAGATAGAGAGGAAGGGTGTAGAGGGTGAGAAAGGGTCGGGTAGTTTTAATCAAGATAGAGAGGAAGGGTGTAGAGGGTGAGAAAGGGTCGGGTAGTTTTAATCAAGATAGAGAGGAAGGGTGTAGAGGGTGAGAAAGGGTCGGGTAGTTGTAATCAAGATAGAGAGGAAGGGTGTAGAGGGTGAGAAAGGGTCGGGTAGTTTTAATCAAGATAGAGAGGAAGGGTGTAGAGGGTGAGAAAGGGTCGGGTAGTTTTAATCAAGATAGAGAGGAAGGGTGTAGAGGGTGAGAAAGGGTCGGGTAGTTGTAATCAAGATAGAGAGGAAGGTTGTAGAGGGTGAGAAAGGGTGGGGTAGTTTTAATCACGATAGAGAGGAAGGGTGTAGAGGGTGAGAAAGGGTCGGGTAGTTTTAATCAAGATAGAGAGGAAGGGTGTAGAGGGTGAGAAAGGGTCGGGTAGTTTTAATCAAGATAGAGAGGAAGGGTGTAGAGGGTGAGAAAGGGTGGGGTAGTTTTAATCAAGATAGAGAGGAAGGGTGTAGAGGGTGAGAAAGGGTGGGGTAGTTTTAATCAAGATAGAGAGGAAGGGTGTAGAGGGTGAGAAAGGGTCGGGTAGTTTTAATCAAGATAGAGAGGAAGGGTGTAGAGGGTGAGAAAGGGTCGGGTAGTTTTAATCAAGATAGGAAGGGTGTAGGGGGTGAGAAAGGGTGGGGTAGTTGTAATCAAGATAGAGAGGAAGGGTGTAGAGGGTGAGAAAGGGTCGGGTAGTTGTAATCAAGATAGAGAGGAAGGGTGTAGAGGGTGAGAAAGGGTGGGGTAGTTTTAATCAAGATAGAGAGGAAGGGTGTAGAGGGTGAGAAAGGGTCGGGTAGTTGTAATCAAGATAGAGAGGAAGGGTGTAGAGGGTGAGAAAGGGTCGGGTAGTTTTAATCAAGATAGAGAGGAAGGGTGTAGAGGGTGAGAAAGGGTGGGGTAGTTTTAATCAAGATAGAGAGGAAGGGTGTAGAGGGTGAGAAAGGGTGGGGTAGTTTTAATCAAGATAGAGAGGAAGGGTGTAGAGGGTGAGAAAGGGTCGGGTAGTTGTAATCAAGATAGAGAGGAAGGGTGTAGAGGGTGAGAAAGGGTCGGGTAGTTGTAATCAAGATAGAGAGGAAGGGTGTAGAGGGTGAGAAAGGGTCGGGTAGTTGTAATCAAGATAGAGAGGAAGGGTGTAGAGGGTGAGAAAGTGGAAGAATGAGTTAGTTGAGAGCTGGCGGCCGGCAGAGAAGGACTGTAAACTAGAATAAAGAAAACTGAAAAGAAGTTTGGTATTTTATGTATTATTTTGAAAGGAGAGAGGAGAAGCCTTTCACATCCCTAAAAGAATTATCTCCATAAACTTTTTGTCTATCGTATTTTAAAAAATGGGGCTGGGTCGGGCGCATTTCGGAGCATGCACATGACGTTTTTGGCGTGCAGTGCAGAAATTTTGGCAAAGGAGTAACAAGATTAAAATGACGTCACGTCTAGCTACACAAACCTTGCTAGAGGAAGACTTTTGCGCGCTAAACGAAGGTGTGTGTGTGTGTGTGTGTGTGTGTGTGTGTGTGTGAGTGAGTGAGTGAGTGAGTGAGTGAGTGAGAGTGAGAGAGTGAGAGAGTGAGTGAGTGAGTGAGTGAGTGAGTGAGAGAGTGAGAGAGTGAGAGAGTGAGAGAGTGAGTGAGAGAGTGAGAGAGAGACAGCGACTAGAGCCCGCGTTTGAGGACGGTAAAGCTTGAAATTTTAGGATATTGTCCTTAAAAGAATTATCAACGGACCCTTTTAAAAACTTTTTGATTAAGCTGCTCTTTTACGAGAAAATGCCGTTTCACAAAAAAACGGTTGATCCACACTGGAGTCCGTATTTTTTCTTATTTGTATTAGATATTTTGCATATAGCTAGATAAAAGAGACATATTGAATGAGTTTTTTTAACCAGCATTGTACCTCTAGAACTTTTTGAGTGATAATTAACTATTTTGGGAAAAAATATATTTTTACTTTTTGGGGATTAATTTCACAAATTATTTGGGTTAATCTTAATACAAATGAATCTTTTTTTATGAAAAACAAATCTTCTCATTTATAATCGCATGACGTTTTTGGTATAAGGTATTTATATAAGCCTGCAGTTTGTCTCGGCTGTCTGGTACGATTAGGTCAATTGTGACCTCTATGCCCTAGGTGTCAAAATCAAACAGTTTTCTGCACCACCTTTTCGAAGTCATTTGTAAAACAGCTAACATAACTTCAATTTTTCTTTTACGAAAAAAAGCAATCTTCTCATTAATACCCGCATGATTTTTCATAAACAGTGTTTGCATAAGCATGCTACTTGTCCCGGCCATGGGGTAGTGTTACGTGGTTGAGTCGTAGTCGTAGTATGATAAACACACCAGACACACGCACGTAAGGTTCTTTTAAATAAACTTCATTCAGCTGTAACCCGTCACGCGTGGCTTAAGGATGTAGACAATACTGGAGTAACAGTTCCAGCAATATTTTAATTCAGCGATGCGATCTGCACACAATGCATTTCCAAATGCACCAACACTGATACAATGTCTCTTCTGCAAATGTCCACACTGGCGACACAAAGTTTCTCATGCAACGAACACCACCGTTACGCTGCGTCTCTCTCAAAGTACACACTATTCGGGCCGGCCACGTACCTACGATAAACTGCGTGTCTCTACAACTGACAATGCAAGACAATGTACGAACGTGCTTCCCCAGCATCTTTTATAGTACCACCAATTTCTAGAATAATCCAAGAAGATCATACAACGCAACCAATCAGAACGAAACACGTAACTGAACTCATAAATATTAATAAAGAAAGAATTTTCTAGAAAAACTACAATAGGCTACAAAAATTCGGCTACTTATTTCAGCCCCAAATCCTAGTGTGTAATGATGTCACATAAAAGTATGGAAGGCAGTTCACGACCTAGCTGAAATCTTTCCAGAAGTTTCACAATCTTTCAGAAAAACACACCGACTGGCTGCCAATTTCACGCGCACAGCAAACAACTATGACTATACAATGTAGCAAAATGTTACCTACACCTCTGACGACACACATACGCGGTCACTAGACAGCGCGACCCTTCTCGAATGTTCTGCTTTATTTTCAGCGAAACTACGCAAAACAAAAATCGACCGCTATTCTCCTTGCGACTTTTCTAGAAGCTTCCGGTTAAACTCAGCGTATTATAACAAAGCGAATTCCGCTCTACGCACGAAGGAAAGAAAATCTTACTGACAAGGTATGTGAATCGTAACCATGATAGCTCAAATAAATGTCGGATCTTTTCCTACGATTAACACATGCATGCTCTCACAGGATAACACAACCACAATCGTAACAACATCCCCCACCCGGGTCTGCCCTGGGGGACTTGGGTGGGGTTAAGTACTTTTTAGTTCCCAGGGTCACCCTGGTCAGCCCCACAGGGTGCGTTTTTCTCTCTATTCTGGGGCATGTGTTTCTGTCTACCCGAGGTCCATTCACCTGTATTTGCCTTTTTAAAACTCTCCCTACTGTCTGCACTGCCTGTAGCTCTTGGTATTGGATGTGTGTTGCTAAATGGTCTTAGCTTTATTTAGGCCCCATGTGTTAGGTTTATTTAATGTATTTGACCGGTTGGCGACATACATTCAATGTTCTGTTTAGTTTGTTTTTTTTCACAAGCAGTGCAGGCACGTCCTGAGAAAGCCTTGTTGCTGTCGGGACGTTAAGCAATGTACAATCAATCAACAATCAACAATCGTAACATTACCCCCCCCCCCCCCCCCCCTCTTTAGAATGAAATTTTACAAACATTTATTCTCAAATCTCAAAAATATGGTTGTGGTTGTATAAACCTACACAAAACCACAAATAATTTAAAAAAAAATTTCACATCAAAATGAAATCAAAATAATCGTCTCACAGTTTTTTTAAACAGTCCTGAGGGAAGGAATATGTCCCTTTAAACTGTTATGAACACCGAAATGTTTCTTTAAATTGTTCTGGACACAGAAATGTTCATTTAAAAGGCTCTGCTCAGGTAACCCCCTCCAAAGTTCTGCGAACCCTTGGTTAAACTAAAAATCAATGTCAAAGTTTGTTGCAGGAACATCAACAAATCATGGGGCACAGTTCACAGTTCACACAGTTCAAGGGTTACTGGTCCTGGGTCGAACACTGTCGGCATACGAAATGTATGATAATCCGCACACCCCAAATTGGATCTCTCTTGTTCCTTGGCGATAACCACTGGCGATCTGGAATCCCTGACTTCTCCCAAGTTCGGCATCTTCCCAACATTCTCCCTCAGTCCTTCTCTCGTGTTGTGAAGCAGACGACATGGCTCGTCACGAACCGGCTTGTTGGATGTCAGGTTGACCTCATGCTGGATGTTGTCTGTTGTCCCTGGGCCAGGTGTAGACCGATGCTCGAACTCTTGAGTCAGGACGTGCAGTTCTTCTCGTTGAGTCTGGGTCCGATTCTGACCGAACTGGATATCTTCTACATCCTCCTTGTGGCGGAGTTCATTAAGGTCAAACAGGTTCTCGTCGTCTAGTCTTTCGTCATCAGCAAGATGCACCGATGCCGCCAGTTGTGTTTTGTCTTGACGATCTCTCTCAATATACTTCTTCAGCAGATTAGCATGGTAAGTCTTCTCCTTGTTGTTGATCTTGATTCTGTAGTCGTTGATGCCAACCACCATGTCGACAACGTAGGGTCCCTTCCACTGCATCAGGAGTTTGTTGTTGTCAGTAGGAAGAAGAACCAACACCTGGTCACTTGGCTGGAATCGTCGAGGTTTCGCCTTACGATCATAGTAATGCTTCCCTTTGTTCTGCGCCTTCCCCAGTTCTTCTCGAGCCATCCTGAGGGTATCTTCCAGCTTCTCTCTCAGGTCGAAGACGTACTGGTAGCTGATCTTCACCTCAGGCGCTTCGATATCCTTGGTCCACAGCTCCTTCAGGATATGTATGGGCCCCTTTACAGTCCTACCGTACAGTAGTTCAAAAGGGGAAAACCCTGTCGAATCCTGAGGAACTTCACGGTATGCGAAGAGCAAGGCATTGATATACCTATGCCACAACCTTGGCTGCTCAGCACACGGTTTCTTCAGCATAGCCTTCAATGTTCCATTAAACTTTTCAACCAGCCCATTACACATGGGGTGATAAGGGGTGGTAGTAAGGTGTCGGATGCTCAATAGCCGATTGACTTCCTCCATGCAGTCGGAGACAAACTGAGTTCCCAGGTCACTCAGGATCTCCTCAGGAATCCCCAAACGGCTAAACATGTCGACGAGCGCCTCTGCCACTGTTAAAGTGTCAAACTTCTTCAATGGTATGGCCTCAGGATAACGTGTAGCGTAGTCCACCAGGGTCAAATTGTATCGATGACCATCTTCAGTTGGAGGAGATATTGGCCCCACCAGGTCCACAGCCACGCGCTTTAAAGGCATATCGATCAGTGTCATTTTCTCTAGAGGAACCTTGGGCACCTTTCCCTTGGAGATTGTCTTCTGGCATATGTCGCACGGTCTGCAGAATCGGGTGACGTCGCCTCCCATATCAGGCCAGTAGAAGACGGCTCGGATCCTATCGAGCGTCTTGTTGATTCCCATATGTCCTCCCAATATGGAATCATGGGCCAATTTCATCACCTGCATTCTCAAAGGTTCAGGAACTACTACTTGTTGCACAGGTTTATCGCCATTGCTGTCGAATATCCGGTACAGGATATCTTTTCTGGTCTCGAAGGTTATTTCCTTTCCCTTCCGCGTTATGGGCTCGGTCTGACCTCAGAACTTGTCAAGCGTGGGGTCGGTTCTCTGTAGCTCCACCAGCCTGTCCTTATTCACCACGGCTGCTTCTGTGTTGTCCGCCACTTTTAGAGGGATGGTCTCGTGACTCTTCCTTGCTTGACTTCTCGTGGTAACAGCACATGTTTCCGGTATCCAATCTGGATCTGGATCGTCTGCGTGTCTGGCACCATCAATGTTTCCGATGATAAGATCGTTGACCGGGGTCTTCACACACAACGCCTTCATCTCTCCTGTCAAGTATGGGGCGTCGACACTGACATTGGCAAGGGGGATAATCCTTACAGTTCCGTCGGCCAAAATGAGGGTAGTCCACTCCTGTATCTTCTGGTCTTCAGATACTAGGTCCTCCCTAACGATGACGCAACTACAACCAGTGTCTCTCAACACTCTCACTGATGCTTTGCCGACGAATCCTGACACCACTGGCATATTCGGCACTTCATTCTCAGGCAGCGCGATGTTTGAGACTGGTAAGAATGTAGCCCCATCTCCTACTGGGATGCGTCCATTTTTTCGGAAAGGTTCAATCAGCTCCGGTGTCACTCGCGTTTCTCTAGACTCAAAGTCACTGGATGACGTCGCATCATTGGCTCATACAGCAGCGGATCTGTGTTGAGACGTGGTACTGCCTCTGCCTGCTATCCCGCGATCTTGGTTGGATCTTCTGATGTTGTCGAATCGGGGAACATCTTTAGAAGGACACCGTATCGCTTTGTGACTTTTCTTCCCACAGAGAAAACATATCAGGTTCTCCGCCGGCTTGTATCTCGGGGTGTCTCTGACATTGTGGATGTCCTCTGCTGGTACAGACACATGCTGCGGCTTACTGGACCCGAACTTAATGTTGTGGGCGTCAAGGTATCTTTGAGCGAAGTCGGCCAGGGCCTTCAGTGACTGGTTCTTTTTCTCCCTGAGTCGGGCGGCCAGGTCCTTAGAACATGCGTTAAGGATTTGTTCTTTTATTATGAGGTCACACAGGTCCTGGTACTCTTTGTTTAAACCAGCCAGCTCTATCCATTTCTCCAGGTAGCTTCTGATTCTCTCAATGAATAACCCGGGTGTTTCTCCTTCTTCAGGCTTGCAGTCCCGAAATCGTCGCCTGTAACTCTCTTCATTCTAATCGTACTGTCTCAGCAGGGCGGCTCTCAACTGCGTATAATCTTCGGCTTCTTCTCTTGGCAAGCGGGTGTAAAATTCAAGCGCTTTGCCAGTTAGAAGTGCACTCAGCTTGATAGCCAAAGTCTCTCGTTTCCAGTTATTGCTGCTTGCGAAGCGCTCGAATCGCTCCAGATAAGCGTCCATCTTATCTGAATTTTCTGCGAAAGGCGATAGCTTTGGCGCACAGGCTGTTTGCTCTCTGCTGGCTAAGGCTGTTGCTTCAGAAGCCCTCTGGCTCTGTGCCTCTATCTCCATCTGCTTCAGATGAATTTCGTGTTGTCGGTGCCTCTCCGCCTCCTCTCGCTGTTTCGCTGCCTCTTCTCGCTGTTGCCCGCCACTTCTCGCTGTTTCTCTGCCTCTTCTGCTTGAAGTTCGAGTTTCCTGATTTCACGTTCTTTAGCTCTTTCTTCTCTCTCTAATCTCTCCCTTTCTTCTCTCTCTCGTCTCTTTTCTTCTTTCTTCTCTCTCTCTCTCCAGTCTCTCGTTTTCTTCTCTCTCTCGTTTCTTTTCTTCTCTCTCCAGTCTCTCCTTCTCTCTCTCTAATCTCTCCTTCTCTCTCTCTTTTACAAACTCGAGGAGTTGAGGTCCTTCGAGTCCACATTCCTTTCCAATTTTCAGGAATGTCTCCATTTCCGATGTCGCCATCTCTGCTTTTCACTGCTGGCTGTTTTCTCCTGCTACCCTTTTCACTGAGACAACTGAAGAGGTCCCGTCGGAGGTGCCAAAATGTTACGTGGTTGAGTCGTAGTCGTAGTATGATAAACACACCAGACGCACGCACGTAAGGTTCTTTTAAATAAACTTCATTCAGCTGCAACCCGTCACAAGTGGATTAAGGATGTAGACAATACTGGAGTAACAGTTCCAACAATATTTTAATTCAGCGATGCGATCTGCACACAATGCATTTCCAAATGCACCAACACTGATACAAAGTCTCTTCTGCAAATGTCCACACTGGCAACACAAAGTTTCTCATGCAACGTACACCACCGTTACGCTGCGTCTCTCAAAATGTACACCCTATACGGGCTACGTACCTACGATAAACTGCGTGTCTCTACAACTGACAATGCAAGACAATGTACGAACGTGCTTCCCCAGCACCAATCTTTTATAGTACCACCAATTTCTAGAATAATGCAAGAAGATCATACAACGCAACCAATCAGAACGAAACACGTAACTGAACTCATAAATATTAATAAAGAAATAATTTTCTAGAAAAACTACAATAGGCTTCAAAAATTCGGCTACTTATTTCAGCCCCAAATCCTAGTGTGTAATGATGTCACATAAAAGTATGGAAGGCAGTTCACGACCTAGCCGAAATCTTTCCAGAAGTTTCACAATCTTTCAGAAAAACACACCGACTGGCTGCCAATTTCACGCGCACAGTAAACAACTATGACTATACAATGTAGTAAAATGTTACCTACACCTCTGACGACACACATACGCGGTCACTAGACAGCGCGACCCTTCTCGATTGTTCTGGTTTATTCTCAGCGAAACTACGCAAAACAAAAATCGACCGCTATTCTCCTTGCGACTTTTCTAGAAGCTTCCGGTTAAACTTAGCGTATCATAACAAAGCGAATTCCGCTCTACGCGCGAACGAAAGAAAATCTTACTGACAAGGTATGTGAATCGTAACCATGATAGCTCAAATAAATATCGGAACGTTTCCTACGATTAACACATGCATGCTCTCACAGGACAACACAACCACAATCGTAACAGGTAGGATTAATCAAATTGTGACATGTAAGCTATAGGCGTGAAAATAAACAAGAAAATTGCAAAGTTGATCCCCTGATAGGTCAAATGTTAGCACTGCGATGATGACGTATAACATCGAATCGTCACTATGATAACGGCGTCCTGGGGCTATGATGCCATGACGTAAAGCTTGAAGTGACGTCATTTCGCTGTTCGTGCTGTTATTCTTATTCAGAATAGCTACTGAGTATGCTACGCCACACCGCTGAGCTTACGAATGGCGGGAATCGCTGTGTGCTCGTCTTTATTTATGTGTGCCAGTATGTGTCGATCAGAGTGTGGGTTACAGTAGTAGTTGGATTTCTGTCGCTACACAAGCCCTCAGAGCGTACTAATGGCGGGAAGCGCCGTGTGTCCGTCTTTATGTGTGTGCGCCGACGTGTGTGTTGATTAGAGGTTGGCTCAGAGAGGAGGGAAATGGAACAGCATTAGTTATAAGCCTAAAAATATGAACAACTCTGAATGTGCCTAAAAGATAAACGCATCTGAGCTCCAAACAATACGGTAGACTTTGGGATGAAATCCGAATCTAGTTTTAATTTTTTTTAATAAGATGCTCATTGGCGAGAAAATGGCCGTTTCACAAAAAACGATTGAGCCACACTGGAGTCCGTATTTTTTCTTATTTTTACTAGATATTTTGCAAATAGCTAGATAAAAGGACATATTAAATGAGTTCGTTAACCAGCATTGTACCTCTAGAACCTTTTCAGTGATAATTAAATACATTACGAAACAAATATATTTTCACGTTTTGGGGATTAATTTCACGAATTATAGGGTTAATCTTACAACAATTGAATCTGTTTTACGAAAAAAAAATCTTCTCATTTATAATCGCATAAATGAAAAGAAAAGGGGAGACTGCCAGTGCTAATATTTTAGGAAGGTTACAAAGTAAAGTAGGTAATAGCACTGTCAGGGGAGAGAAGTGTGCATGATCGACCAGTGATCATAGATCTACTGGGGCCAAAGCACAAAAGAAAAAAGAGATAGGAAAGAGAGGGGGCGCTAAGAGAGCGACTGAAAGCAATGCATATGGAAGCCCCCCCCCCCCCCCCCGAAGGGGGGGCGTATCACATATCCACTGTTCCAGCCACTCAGTGCATGGAAATTTAAATCTAGTTCCCCCAAGTGGGGTCCAGATATTTAGCCGGTGTGGACAGCTGTTTCGGTCTTGGCGACTTCTTCAGCACACCATCGGCAATACTGGAGGAGGCAGGATTTCTGCTTACCTGCAATGACAGCCACATTTTACTGTGGTGTCTGCAGGGGCATACATTCCATGCCACCACCTAGAGGTAAATTTCCATGCACCCGAAAAGAGAACCTACCAAAAGGGGGGAAGGGGTTGCAGTCGATATTGTAGTTATAAATGAAAAGAAAAGGGGAGACTGCCAGTGCTAATATTTTAGGAAGGTTACAAAGTAAAGTAGGTAATAGCACTGTCAGGGGAGAGAAGTGTGCATGATCGACCAGTGATCATAGATCTACTGTGGCCAAAGCACCAAAAAAAGAGATAGGAAAGAGAGGGGGCGCTAAGAGAGCGACTGAAAGCAATGCATATGGAAGCCACCCCGAAGGGGGGCTATCACATATCCACTGTTCCAGCCACTCAGTGCATGGAAATTTAAAGCTAGGTCCCCCAAGGGGGGTCCAGATATTTAGCCGGTGTGGACAGCTGTTTCGGTCTTAGCGACCTCTTCAGCACACCATCGGCAATACTGGAGGAGGCAGGAATTTCTGCTTACCTGCAATGACAGCCACATTTTACTGTGGTGTCTGCAGGGGCATACATTCCATGCCACCACCTAGAGGTAAATCTTGGGGGACCTAGATTTAAATTTCCATGCACTGAGTTACTGGAACAGTGGATATGTGATACGCCCCCCTTCGGGGGGGGGGGGGGGGCTTCCATATGCATTGCTTTCAGTCGCTCTCTTAGCGCCCCCTCTCTTTCCTATCATTTTTTTGTGCTTTGGCCACAGTAGATCTATGATCACTGGTCGATCATGCACACTTCTCTCCCCTGACAGTGCTATTACCTACTTTACTTTGTAACCTTCCTAATAATCGCATAATTTTTCTTACACGGTATTTATATAAGCCTGCAGTTTGTCTCGGCTGTCGGGTACGATTAGGTCAATTGTGACCTGTATGCAATAGGTGTGAAAATCAAACTGTTTTCTGCACCACTTTTTCGGAGTCATTTGTAAAACAGCTAACATAACTTTAATTTTTCTTTTACGATAAAACATATCTTCTCATTAATACCCACTTGATTTTTCACAAATAGTGTTTGCATAAGCCTGCTATTTGTCCCTGCCCTGGGCTAGGATTAGGTCAAATTGTGATCTGTAAGCTCTCGGCATGAAAATCAACAAGAAAATTGAAAGTTAATTCTTTGATACGTCAAATGTTAGTACTGCGATGATGACGTATAACATCGAGTCGTCACTATAAACACGGCGTCGTGGGGTTAATGATGTTATGACGTGATGTTTGAATTGACGTCATTTTGCTGCTCGTGCTATTATTTTCTTTGGAAGAGCTATGCTACGCCACACCGCAGAGCTTACAAATGGCGGGAATCGCCGTGTGTCCGTCTTTATTTCTGTGTGCCAGTGTGTGTGGACACTCTGCTCTAAGATCAGACTGATGCGCTCCTTAGTCATCTCAGTGTTCTTGTACGCCTGTGAATCATGGACCCTCACAGCAGACCTTGAAAGGAGGATACACGCCATTGAAATGAGATGTTTTCGGAGGCTGCTTGGTATTTCATACAGAGATCACATCACCGAACGAGGAAGTGGGAAGCAGAATCAGGCAAGCCACCGGGCCCTATGAAGACCTATTAGCCATTGTGGAAAAAAAAAACGCAAACTGAAGTGGTATGGGCATGTCACGCTTTCAGCAGGGCTTGCCGAAACAATCCTGCAAGGCACTGTGCAAGGAGGACGAAGGACAGGAAGACAGAGGAAAAGATGGGAGGACAATATCTCAGAGTGGACAGGACTGAAGTTGGGCGATACATTAAGAATGGCAGAGAACAGAGAAATGGAGGGAGCTGGTTGCCGACGTCGTGAGCGTAGTTGACTGTAGTCGATTTGCTGCCTGGATTTCATTTTTGTAACTCACGTACGCCACCATCCCCTCCCGCCGTATCACTTCCCGTGTTGACTGCACGCATTTCCTCTGTATTGTCCACAGGAGTCAAGCAGGGCCAGAGCTGTGTTGGCAATACGTTAAACTGCGTCTCCGGGGCCACTTGCATAACCTCCGTTACTGCTAGCACGTGCACTTGCGATACGACTGTGTCGACGGCCGACTCTGTCACTAATTTGTGCAGTAAGTATGACCCCTTGTTTCTTTATGCCAACACATTCACCGTTGTTTGGCAAAGGCCAGTATGTCCATTGTTTTCAAAGAAAAGCGAGATTTTTATCGTTGCACCAAAAAATGAGAATCTGGCTTTTATCTAAAAGCCAAACAACAACAAAAAAAAAAAAAAAGAAAAAGAAAAGAGAATGGACACTTTGGCTTTTTTTTTCCATAAAACGGCAGAAATGTGACCCACGACAAATCTAGAACAGAAAGCACATAACCTATCACCCACAAGATACCCCCCCCCCCCCCAAAAAAAAAAAAAAAAAAAAAAAAGCAGCAACGCAACAACACAACAACAAACGCAACAGTAAAACATCAGTGATCCTTATATATGAGCTGGACAGTGAGTTTGGACCTTACGTCTCCAAGTTCACAATCAAGACCAACAAATGTGTTTATTTATTTTATTTTATTTGTTTATTTTTTCGTTAAATGTCGCCGGTATTAACAATGCGACTGCTATAACTATGTATACTGCGGTGATCGGGACGATCCAGCGACAACGGTCAAACTTTGCTCTTGTTATAAACATATTTTCTTTCCTCAAGATAAAGGGTTTCTCAGCCTAATGTCTCACACTGGTTGTCTCCCTCGATTCGCTGCCGCTTAACAGCGGCAGCGATTCGAGGGAGACAACCAATGTGCCTATACTGTCTTTGACCTGACTCTGACGTTGTTTGAATGAATAATGAAGCAGATTCCTCCCTCGCCGTGACAAAGCTTTAGAAGCGTGTATGAAGTTAACCCCTTCACTGCCAGTGGACGCGGGCTGTGTTTCTGAAATCTGTGTTAATTCAGCGCCAAAAAGCCCCATCCACCCAAAGAACATGGATACAATGTGGTATCAGCAAGAGGCATAGATCCTCATGAGCCCCCGAAGTAGCGGGGACTCATGCGGACCTATATATTCCTCATGCAGTCTGGGCTGTGCTCACGATTCCTCGATCCGTCTCAAACCCAAGTTTATGAATTTTTTCCCGCTCAGCCCCGAAAGCTAATAAGATTGGAGGATCCTGTACTTTTGGCACCTGCGAGGACAAAAATTCCGCCTGCGCAGCAGGGACGTGCACGTGCAATTCGGGATATGTGGCTGACACTGCTGATCTGAAATGTGGTAAGTTTCATCCTAAGGAACAAAATCTGTTCAAAATGTGTTCGAAAGTAGGTCAAAATTCCAAGTGTTTACACCAGAAGTTGAAAACAAATCGCGTAAGTGTCCAGGTTTATATGCCACTGTTGTTCGCGTGAAAAGACTCAAATTTGTTGATCTGCTTTTGATTTCCGGAAATCGTTACCAGACGATTTCCGGTCTGACAACAATTTCCTGAAAACAGAAATAAGTCAAATGTGCACGTGTTTCGACGGAAGACAATGCGATATTGCATGTTTGTCCGGGCTTTCAATCCACTGAAAGTCCCAAGAAAGGAAGAAAGAAAATAATACGTATAAAGAGGACAATGAACACAATGTATTACATTTTCGGATTAAGACCCATATCTCAAATTTACGTATAGAAAAATAAAACAGTTCACTACATATCTTTAATTTGCCAGAAGAGCTGTGACTTCTGGAATATAACTCTTGGCAGTCACATGTTTGGTTTTGACTGGACTCGGGCCTGGACTTGCCCCGTCTGGGTTTCAATCCCGTGTCATTGATCCCGTCTTGTATACATGTATACTGGCGAGCAAAAGAAATGCGACAATTTTGTAATTGTATTGTTTCCGACATTTCTTTTCCTCGTCAGTGTATTATACATGTCTTATGGTTGACCTTTTTCAGGACTGGCTGCTGGAGGGGACTGTTCCACTGACAGCACTCTGTGTGTCTCGGGCACCAGCTGTCAGTCGGGGAAATGCAGTAAGTCGCCTACACCTTATTATAAGGAAATACAAGGAAATAACCAACAAGGAATCGAAGCACATTACAATTTACTAAAGTTTTCAGACTGCAAGGACAATGTCCTCGTACTTTATCGTTTCGTGTTACTAATCCGTGCAGGTGTACTCTATAGACAGACCCACTTGGGAAGCACGCCACAACAGCACTTCTATTCAAATGAGATACAAGGTGTGTGGAGTATGCCACACGAACACTTCTGTTCAACGAGATGCGTAGAGAAGTACACGTATGGCGTACTCCCAGAGCTGGTCTGTCTAAGGAGTACTCCCTGAAAACGACACAAGAAGACACTGGATTTCGTGTCCACCTAATAGATATTTCTGGAGAACGGTGTTTTCAGGATGCATGACAATTAAGTGTAAGTATTTATCTGTTGTATTCACTAGCTTTTGAACTGAAGTGATACAAAACTTGACATTGATACACATTGCACAGTGTTTGTCTTATTTTGTCGTTCGCCGTCTGCGGTACATTATAACATATTCGAGACGCGCTGCATCCGGATACGCGGCGTATAGCCGCGTATCCAGATGCGGCACGTCTCGAATGATTTAGCGTTGGCGCTGACGTTTCTTTCTTATTTTCGTTCGTTAGGACTAGAAGTCACGCAGTACTGCACGCTCACGGGGACTTCAGACGTCTGTGTCGCCAACTCAGAATGCACGAGCGGAAAGTGTACCTGCAAAACAGGCTACACCGCCAAGGACGGATTGTGCAGCTGTAAGTACGCGTAATAGATGTTATCGTTAAAACCAGAAGCAGGCAGTACAAAGTGCAAGAGGTTAACACATTATTTGGATTCACTTGTTGTTAAAACGCCTTGTACACGTTTTCTATCTCTATTTTTTCAGTATTCTCCTTTTTTGTATGTGTAGTCAGTGTGCTGATAGAGGCTCACGTAGTTTAGCTAGTTTTGTCTCCTGCAAGCTGGGAATTTAGTGTGTACATTTACCGCCACTGAGTAGTAAGAGGCGAGGCTGTGTCACGGTGGCACAGCAAAACGTTGAGACAAAGGTCAGCTGGTGTACTCAGTGACCGCACCTCGCCTAGTGTCGTTTTCTCCCTTCTTTCCAGACCTCTGCTACGGTGCCAGACAGCTGGTAACTGCGGAATATTTTCCCCCTGACAAGAGATTTGTTGGATTTTGTTTGTTAAATAAGTAATCTTGTAAAAGTACGATTTTTCTTCTGCAAGAGGTTTTTACAACACTTTAGTGTTTGAAGTGCTCTACGTGTTGGTAATAGTTTCAGAACTGACAAAAGCGTATTCAGCTAGGAAAGTAATGTTCTAAGGCATGGAAGAATGCTTCACCATTTTGTAAAACGTAATGAATTTGGTCGGGCAAACCACGTTTTGCTATTCGTTAGTTTGGGCTAGCAAAACTCCGCTGCGCTCGGCACTGACCTTCGGGTTGGCCGTCTGCGGAGATAGGTGGATTTGAGCGGTTGTTATCCACGACAGCTTCTACAGTTGCTGTTTCGACTTTGCCGATTTTTCCAGAGTTCTCTCTACAAACCACCATTTTGGATAGTTTTAAATAGTTATCCGTTATAACGGGCGCTTCCGACTCTGCCATTTTTCCGAGGGTTTCCTTTACAAAGAGCGCTTCCCTTATAACGGGCGCTTCAGACTCTATCGTTTTTCCGAGGCTTCCCATTATCAAAGGACATTTTGGACTCTGCCATTTTCTTAGATATCTATCCTTTTGACTAGGGCGGCTCGGACTCTGTCGTTTTTCCGAGGCTTCTCTTTACAGAGGGCGTTTTGGACTCTTGTTATTTTTGGAGCTCTTCTTTTGTTACGGGCGCCTCGGACTCTGTCGTTTTCCGAGGCGTCTCTTGTACAAAGGGCGCTTTGGACTTAGTCATTTTTGTACAGGTCTTCTTTTACCAAAGGACTCTCTGACTTAGTTACTTTTCTAGACTTTCCTTTATAGAGGGCACTTTGGACTTTGTCATTTTTGCCGAGGCTACCTTTTATTTAATGGCCTCTCCGACTTAGTTATTTTACTAGATTCTCCTTTTCAAAGGGTACTTGTTCGGACTTTGTCATTCTTTTTAGAGACACGACTTAGATATTAGTACTGTGCTGCGCTACTGTAGTAACGTCTGATGACATTGTGACCAGCAGAGAATATATTTTTCTCAAACGGCCTCATGCCGAGGCATTTCTTGTCGCTTACCATTATTAGCCTGTACTACAATATAGTCTATACGAAATGCGATCTTCGTTTCACATGTTTATTGTAGTTAGTATCGAGTTCGAGTGACTGTGCTTGTGTGTGTGAACTTGGCATACTGACACGAAGCAAACATTTACATACACATTCACCGGTCACACAAACATTGCACACGGTCAGCGACGCTACAGAATTTAGTGTCGAAGGCTGGGGTGAGGCGACACTACACACCTACCCTGCTCGATTTTCAATTGGATTATATTCTGATGAGTCTCCTGCAGGCGTGGAGATTCATAAGAATCTATGGCAGCATCAGGGGCTGATGACTGTATGATTCTTGCTGGCAAGGAGTAGTGTCCTTCACATCTCCACCATTACCGTTTGCGGATGCAATCTCCAGATAGACCCACCCGGGGAAATACATTACAAGTGTTGTACTATGGACACGTAAAACTACTGAAGTCCGGTGTTGATTATATTTCGTGTTTATTTCGTTCTGACGAGCATGTTCTGGAGTTGGGCAAGACCAACCTAAGACTATAATTCAGTCGTTAACTCTCTAGTCGCTCTCTCGCTTTTGTTTCTCTCCCTTACTGTGTGCGCATCAGTATGTATACTAGTATATATATACCCTGGCCTTATCAATCATCTTCTCGTTTAGGGCCGGCCCCTCGTTTAGGGCCGGTCCGTTATCTTGTTTAGGGCGGCCCCGCATGTAGGGCGGTTCCGTTAATTAGATGCGATCCATTTCCCATATGTTAATAGATTCTGCGATTCCGTCTTGGCCTTACAACTTAGTTAGATGGTATCAAGTTCTCATTGGTAATGGTCGTGGCCAGTAATTATATACTGATGCTACACATAGTGTACGTGGCCGGTAATTACATACTGATGCCACATGTGGATGCCACACGTAATGTAACACAAGTACACTGCTATTCAAATGAGATGCTTATATCTCATTTCAATAGACGTGTCCTTAGTGGTGTACTCCTCGAGTTGCTCCATTTGGGGGAAAGGGGGATAGGTGGGCACCCCCGCAGCCGGTGTGAGTAACGATGCAGTGTGGCTGTGTGTACCTTTGCAAGAATTCAAGAAAATCTCACCAGAGTTTAACTCATTCAGCCCCACTGCCGTATTTCCCAAATTTTGGAGGCATCATCTAACGACTATGCACCAGTCGCAGGAGATGGATCGACCATGATCATTTAAGGGTAGTGCCAGATTGCTGTAGGGCGTCGGGGCTGAATGGGTTAAGTCCACTTCTCTCTTCTCCATTTGTTAAAGAGTGTCGAGGAAAATGTTATCGCCATTTGATTAAAGTACATGTATTCACGGTCTTTCTTTTTTTCTATAGCGGCCGCTGCCCTCGTCATTTCCTCACTGCTGATGATGTTGGCCTTTATGACCTCACGGCTGCTTTAAAGACATCACCAATGCACCAGATCCAACACTCTCTCGTGTGGCTGAAGAGACGTTCAGAAGCCATCTGACGGTTAAGACCAACAGGAAAAAAACAGAAACAACAGCAGCATAAAAAGCAAATGCAAGAAATTCAGTAATTTGGGGATTCAGCTCACGTTTTGAGCGTTATATTTTTTTAAACTCACATGACTCCTTTTACTAATTTTATTTTTACTTGCATCAGGCCGTATCAGTCATAACGCGTGTATTTTTCTACACAAGTTCGTCCGAGCCACACGACCTTTGCAATCCGTCCAAAGATTTACTTGAACTAGTTGAAGACAGCTGAATTTTTAATAGTAACGTTAGCAGCTGGTCAGCATTTGCCTGAATTACGTTGGAACCTTTTACCCAAAATAAATAGATAAATTAATAAATAACGCTAGTATGTAAGAATTAGCATATGTTCTAGTCTGCGATTTTTGACCG